>JARQOC010000005.1:195348272-195626022 GCA_033576535.1 Allobates femoralis | reverse complement strand
TTGGCAGTTCAGGAGTTAATGTCAGTAATGCCACTAGCAGACTCCTTGGTTTCCATAAAATGTTTTGGCTACCCTTTGATCACTCCCATCCCCTTTAAACCATTACATGGTCAACATCTTTGATGGTGATTGAACTCATTCATGGCCCTGCTATCTGAGGAGAAGGAAGTTTTCTGGAGAGCTGACTACTCCTAAGCCCTCTACTGTCAAGGAGCATGGCAGCAGGCGTGAAGTTGCCTGGGTTGCTTCCTTGTCTGTCTCCTCCTTCCCTTTGTTGTCATTATTGCAGTGGTTGGGAGTAATGCTCCTACTGGCTACTCCCTATTGACGGATAACATCAAGGCCAATGAGGGACTAGGTATCCTGTTCGGCGATGGGTGGAAAGTTGAATTTCCTGGCTAAATTCGAGTAAACCCCTAATATTAATTTAGTATCCTTTGAGTATGATTAATTTAAATATGCTAGACCATATTTGATATCAAAATAGTTATTTTTAATAAAAAGTAGTAAATTATCTTAAGTTTTCAGTTTCCTTATATATTGTGACTAAATTGATTTCATTAGCAGAGTCTGAAAACTGATTCATAATATTATATTGAATGTTGTGGGACCTAGTGAGTTTTATTATGAGAAACACAGAGTCGTGATTGTGTTCATAGCTATTTCTGAGTTGCTGGCAGATGCCGCATTAATGTGTCTAACACTAATATTTATGTTCAAAATTTTTATGTACATACGGTAATTAATATTATTTTAAGCAAATGATAATAAATGTCCTAGGCCTATGAACAGAGCTTAGATTAGAGCTATGTCCCCTAAAAGGTGGTGACACGCTCCCTTTAATCACTCCAATTAAATAGCACTTATTGACGGCCGTGTGCAGGTCCAGCTATTACATTATGTTATATGACCAATATGTATATCACAGTGATAGTGCTTTACAGAAACACTGGGCATGCTTTAATAAGAGAATATGTAATCAACTCTAGTAAATGGAAGCCTTTCATATCTACAGCCTTCCCAGCCCTTCAGGCTTTCAAAATATCTATTAGTCTATTTTTAATTAATTTGCTTTTATAAGATAAAATTAAGACGAACAATTGATACTTGTAATATTTCTAAAATACAGAAAAAGTGAAAAATAAATAAATATATTTAATAAAACATATTATTTTTTGCAGAATGGCACATATTGAGTAACATGTTTCCTGCAGTTACTGCCAGGTTTAGATTTTCTTCAAGGGAAGACTAGAGATATTTCAGTCTTATAATAATTAATTTCTCATAATTTAAAGCAATACCCCAGCGTTTTTTATTTTTCAGCACTGGAGTGGAACTTAAAATGTAAGGCCCCGCCTTCTTGCATACTTCGCTTTTGGCTGATTCATTGTATTTTTCACCGTTGTTTCGGTCCCGAGGTGCAATATTGTGCCCTAATTTCTTACTGGACAGAGTCAGATGATATGTCACAAGGTCTCAATTCAACCCTATGAGAGCCAGAAGGAGGCTTGCATTGAAATATAACACTTGGAGCCGATAGCAGGTAACACTTGGAGCCGATAGCAGGTCATAAATCACTTGAGACCGGCTGTAGTGATGCTGGAAAAAGATGACATTGGAGGGTGAGTATAAGACAGGGGGCTGAGGACTTACATTTAAAGCCCCATTCCAGCAGTACAATGATAATAATACAAATTAATGCAAGAGTGGTGATTTATCTAAAATATTTTATTTCATTTTTATAATTTGCTTAATATTTTTTAACTATTTTATCCAGATATTTTCACTAGGCAACAAACAAAAGAAAAAAATACAGTAAGGGCAAAGTATTCAAATAATAAAATCAACCCTATAAATATCACAGCCTTATTTACAGCATAAACTGCACAAGTCATTAGGCACAAAAGGAGATAAGATAAGGAATCATTACCTTGTTGACAAGAAACAATGTTATTAACCCGTAGTAGTATGGAATACAGGTAGAAGATGTAACACGATTTTATACAAAGCCTGGTCAGGAAAAAATTGCAAAATAAGAGAAAAAGAAATGTGATTCAAATTAAATTGCGATCTGTAATATAGAATGGAGAAAGGGAATTGGTGTTATATCATACAGGAAAAAAAAATGAAGAAAAGGTGGTTGAACTTGGACATAAACAGCAAAAGCATTACACATAGGGTCAGAGTTAACAAATCGGAGCCGGTCCCTCCAAATGGGGCGTATGTGTCTGCCAGTTGTGAATTGACAATGTGAACATCATGTATTATTGTCATTTTTTTTAACGCTATGCGCCCACGGAGATTTTTGGGCAACGTTTTGAGCATAAATAGAGCAAATCTTCAAATCCTCCTCCATATGTTAAGACTACTCAAATTATTGAGTTTACACTAAGTTTTTACCCAAAAAAGACATGTCAAAGAACTCTGCAAGGGCATAGTGTAAGGCCCCTTTCACATCTATGCGTCTGCTGCATTTTGCTTAATTTGCGGTTTCATGCATTTTTACCGCAAAAACGCATCAAAACGCATGCGTTTTTGTCCCCATTGATTTTAATGGAAACGCATCAAAAACGCATGCAAACGCATGTTAAAAACGCATGTGGGTTTTAACATGCGTTTGCATGCGTTTTTGATGTGTTTCCATTAAAATCAATGGGGACAAAAACTTTGCGGTAAAAACGCATGAAAACGCAAATTAAGCAAAACGCAGCAGACGCATAGATGTGAAAGGGGCCTAAGATTTGTGTATGCTTGCTCTCTAGAACTAGAAGCCAACAGTACTGTTTCAATGAGTTGACATCTACAGAATCTGCAGCAGATATGGCAGTCTCGTTTGACAGTAGAATATCTTTTACAAAGAAATATTCAATCTATGCTGGATTTGCATTACAATTATGATGCATTGACACACCTGCCTGCTCACAGTATTTTATTCCTGACCTGCACACGGAATGAAATGGTGTAATTGAGCTATCTAGCCATCAATTCTCACCCCATAAAGACGGCCGTACGACTTTAGACATCGCCATCTGAGGGTACTTCTTCTGACGTCTAGAGGTTTCAGAAATGAAAACGCTGTAGCGCTCCCCAGCATCAGTATCCCAGAGCCTGAAAGGTAGTGGCTTCACTTAATACCCAAAAAACCTGCTGGTTGGTCCTCTGCAAGTTAGTTTAATGCTAATTTTTCACAAGGTGAAAGATTTCCATTGCTCAACTGAGTATGTGTTTTATCAAGTTCCACAGTTCTTCCTCTATCAAATCCTGGAAATTATCCAAGACAAGTGGACGGGACTTAAAAAGGTAGAAATGAGGATTACTAGTAGAAAATTGAATACTGCCATTGGTATCCAGAGAAATTGACTCAGCTTAGAGAGCAGGCAAAGATCTTCAAATAAATGAATAAAACCAATTTAATTATTTTACAAGTGATCACATGTCCTGTTCTGATCTTTTTGCTCAGCCTCTGGGAAATGCCACCTGAGAGTAACGTTTCTAGCAAGGCGTTTAATGATAAGTAACATTTGAAAACGATTACATTTATTAGTAGCAGAAAAATCTAATCCACACAATAATACTGAAACTTGAGTCCCTGACAGTATATAACTTGACAAGTTCCAAACAGGACACTCTCTTAGGCTAGGGTCACATTTATTACTGAAATTGCGTTCACCGCATCCAGATCCGGATGCGGTGAACGCAATTGGCTTCAGACAAGCAGCAATCCGGTTACCGCATTGCGGAGGCTAGAACCACTCCGCAAACTGCAGCCTGCATGATTTTTCACTCAGGCTGCAGAGCCGGATGCGGTAACCGGATTGCTTGTAAAGCAATCCGGTTTTTATAATAGGCTCCTATGAGGAGTGCTTCCTGCTCCGGTTTTGAGCTTTTTAAAAGCTCAAAACCGGATCAGGATTTGTAAAAAAAAATTGCAGGTGTGACCCTAGCCTTAATTCACTTTCTGTGGATACCTTCTTCCTCCTGTGTCTTCCCCCCTCCCCACCTCCGTTTCTTGAACTTTTTTTGTGATTGTTTCAGCAGCTTTTTTGGCGAGACATCTAGAATAGTGTCACCCATAGTATTCATGGGGGATATAGAAAGATCACTGGCAGTTGCATTAAAGACAGATGATACAGTCAAATCTGGATTAGCAAAACTAACATTTCTTTTTCTTGGTTGTTGTTTAACCTTAGGAGTTTTTAGGATAGATTTCTTCCTTCAGAATTGCTGCCAGGAATAGACATGGTCATTAACATAATCATCATGGTCTCTTTGTAGTTTGTACTTCTTTATATTCATGATTTCATTTTCCATTTTCTCTAGTTTACATGTCATAGTACCTTTCAGAGTACTCCCGAATCCCGATTATCAAGGTATTGAACAAGTGAATTTTCTAGGGTTGAAGTCTCCTCTATTATTTTTAGAAGCTCCCCCTCTTCATGTTTGACTATTAGCTGCATAAGTCTCGTGCAGCGGGGGAAAGTATTTCGCCCCGTTCCACTTGGACATCGTTAGAATAGGTGAAGGTGACATTCTTTCTTATTCTTAAAATGAACCTGTCAGTTTCTTTACACCCACAAAGCGATCAATATCAGTCACTGAAGCTTCATAGTACTATACTAAGCATCCCTGTCTGAGCTAATACTGTATTGTTATAGTTGATAAAAATCTTTTTTTTTGGTTACTTACGTTTTCACATATTAATTAGGCAGTGTCTGTGGGCATTTTGGTGTCTGTGGCCGCCTTCCTTCCATTTTTATCATGCCCCGGTGGGAGTGACAATCTAATGTCCAAAGGCTTTCTCCTCCTCTCCCGCCCGGTTTTCTTTCCGGTCCTACGCTTTGTGCTCTTCTTTTGGGTGCATTTTGCCAGCTTCATCAGGTGCACTGCACATTCTCTGAAGTCAGGAAAATACACCAAAAAAAGATAAGAAAAAGATTAGGCAAAATATTTGTCATGTAGGTGAGTGAAGATCAGACTGATAAGAACTGTGCAAAAAATTAGTAGGCGATAATGTAATCACCAGGATGGCTGGGATCAAAAGTGAGACAATGAAAATACAGCCAAAATTGTCAGGTAAGAGAAAAGTTACAGGAAGAAATATGAATTAACCCCTTAGTGACGAAGAAATTTGTCATTTCGTTTTTTTCGCTCCTCGGCTTCCAAGAGCCATAACTTTTTTATTTTTCCGTCAATATAGACATATGACGGCTTGTTTTTTGCGGGACGAGTTGTACTTTCAGATGCAATAATTTGTTTTACCATATAATGTACAGGGAAATTGCAAAAAAAATTCCAAGTGCAGTGAAATTACAAAAAAAGTGCATTTACACGTTTGTTTTTTTGATTTTTAGTCGCCGTGTTCACTATATGGTAAAACCGATGTGACGGTGTGATGCCTCGGGTCAGTACGAGTTTGTACATACCAAACATGTATACCTTTATTGGTATCTAGGTGGTGGAAAAAAATTAAAAAGCATGAAAAAAAAAAATTGCACTTTTTGCGCCATGTTCTGCGACCCGTAGCGTCCTCATTTTTCGGGATCTGGGGCTGGGTGATGGCTTATTTTTTGCGTCTCAAGCTGACGTTTTTAATGATACCATACTTGGGTAGATGCGCTGTTTTGATCGCCCGTTATTGCATTTTTTAGCATTGTTGCAGCGACCAAAAAAACATAATTTTGGCGTTTGAACCATTTTTTGCGCTACGCAGTTTACGGCTCTCATTATTTGATTATTTATATTGATAGATCGGGCGATTCTGAACGCGGCGATACCAAATATGTGTATTTTATTTAATTTTTTAATACTTTTATTGTGGATGGGAGAAAAGGGGGGTGATTTGAACTTTTATGTTTTTTTTTTTTTCAACTTTGTAAAAACTTTATTTGTTTATTGATTCTTAATTTTACAAAGCCCCATAGAGAGGCATGCAGATGCACAGTCCGATCACTTCTGACACATACAGAGGAGCTGCAGCTCCTCTGTATGTGTCAGAATCGCGGACCTGTTGTGGTTGGCAGCCCCTGCCAACCACAAGCAGGAAATGCTCCATGACAGGTTCCAGGGTCAAGCCAGGACCCTGGCCTGTCACATCAGCACGGGAGATCCCGCGATACTATCGCGAGATCTCCCCTGGACCCCGGTAATCACGCGCTGCCGGCTCCGGCTCCCTTAGATCCACCTCTCAGAGATTGAGGGCGGGATCTAAGGGGTTAACAGCACCGATCGGATGGCGGGACCGATCGGTGCTGTTAGACCGACATCTCAGCTAGTGAGATCAGCTGAGATGTCGGAGGTTTGAAGTGAGCTCCACGCCGGAGCTCACTTCAAACACGGGGGTAATGACAGCCGACGTCTAGAGACGTACGGCTGTCGTTAACAGGTTAAGATAACATAGAACTTAATGTAAGTTATAGACTACAGAAGAAAAAGAGAAAAAAATAGATGTGATGATCATTGAAAGGAATGCTTGGAAGCTATAGATTTGTGAACAAAAACAAGCTGCAATGCATATTTTTGCTAAATTATTGACTCCAGGTATAAACATTTTGGAATGATCTCTGTGGACCTGTCCTAGGAATTAAATATTCAGTGCTGTACGTTATACTAAGCTCCCATGGAATACTACAGTATCAGGCCACATTCATATGTTCAGTATTTGGTGAGTTTTTACCTCAGTATTTGTAAGTCAATATCAGGAGTGGAATGATCAGAGGAAAAGTATAATAAAAAAACATGTCACCACTTGGATATGGCTTATCGATATCTTACTTGACGAGGGCTCCATATATTATATCTTTTTCTCTAGGACCAGATTTATGAATACTGATCTACATAGAATTAAAATGTATCCTTTTTCTTTTCTTTTTGAGGGTTAGCATATAAGGGAATTTCCTCATTGTTGGTACATTTAACCCCTTAATGACCTAGAATGTACCTAAATGTCTAACCCCAGGGTCGGGGTACTCTGATCCTGGGCGTTAGTTATGGATGCTGTCAGCATTGGCCGATGCCCGGGCCCGTGGCCCTGGTGGATGCTCAAAAAGTGGTTTAATAAAGGAATTAAAATAAAAATAAAATGAAATGTTCGTGACTTCACCTACGGTTTCTGGTGAATGCACCAGCGCTGCTGCAGACCTCTGGGGGTGATGGATGGGCAGCCAGATGATGTCGTTCCCCGCAGGAGGAGCGGAGTCCCCAGGGCAGTCCTCTGAAGTACTGGGTGTCTTAGTTGAAAGGAAACACAGGAGACCCTCTAGCTCTGCACAGGAATTTACTGGTGACTTTCAAGCAGTTTACAAGGTACACAGTTACGGGCAGCTGGGTGGGTAGTCACCCAAGGATTCCAAGGCTCTCTAAGGCTCTCACGGTGTTCCTTCAGGTTTCAACCTCTGTCTTTCTCACTCGCTACGCTTTCCTAACTGCCATGCGCGGCCCTACACGGAGCCCTCTTACTACCAGGCCCACTGGTCTGTTAGAGGTTTTCCTTCTCTAAGGCGAAGAATACCCTTTTGAAGGGGCTCAAACCCTGGACGGAGATCCTGGTGGGGACGTGCGTTGGACTGGGTCGTGGCTATCTGAAGGTCCACGACCCTCCGGTTTGGCAGCTATGGGATAGACGCCTGCACCATACTCGGAGCCGGTCCTCCATTTTGGACTGGTTTGCCTCCCGGACCGGTTGTCGGTACGGTCCGGCAGTGGGCTTGCTCAAGCCAGGGATCCCCCTTCTGTCTTGGTTGCGTTCCTTTAAAGGCACCCTCCACTTCACTCTCCTCACGACTGACTAACTGGCACTCCTTCCCGCTCTTCTTATTACACCTAACCTCCCTCCGGGACTGGTTACCCTGATTACGGGTTCAGCCAATGAATGCATACACAAGGGCCTCAGATTAATATTACCATTCTCTGGTCACCGGGATACAACACACGCTAATCTAGGTGTAGAACCCCTTTAGTGGCACACTGACCAGTGGGGCGCCACATGTACTTCAAGGTTGTGTCCCTGACTTTTATGTGAGCTCACGAGCTGAGGTCTCATGATTTCCTGCACATGTCAGCTGATCTCATCAGCCGACATGTGAAGCTAACAGCTGCAGGCGAGCAGAGATTCCCCGCGCCTGTTAACCCATGAGTTTGAACTGTCAAACACTTACAGCACAATCTAACATGCGCTAATGGGGATCGCACCATTCCTCTCTGCCATTGACAACCTCATGATGCAATCACGGAACACCAATCTGTTGCCATGACAGCGAGAGGTCAGATTATGAAACTCTGTTACTGTTATGACGTACCCCCTGTGAATGCTGGTCAAGGGCCGGCATTCACAGGAGATGATCATTTATGCTGTGCAGACCCGTGCACGGCTCGGCAAAACGCAATTAGATTATGCAGACTTCAGCCACCCTAAGGGGGCTAGTAAAATAATCAAAATATAAATAAAGAAAAGAAACATAAATTTTCCTGAGTAGAACACTCATGTCTCTGCCGGAGAAGAGCCACTGCTTCCAAGACACGTATCAGTAGGGATAATCATAGAGATCCATAGTGGTGGTAACTAAGGGGCTATATTGGCAAAATATATGATAGTTTAAAGGGGTTGTCTGGTCTAAGCTGATAATTCTGTAGCCACTCTGTCTGACTGCAGATTTGTCAATCCACCCATCGCATGCCCTGTGTTCTGCAAGTATTTGTGATTTCTACACCAGGAACGGATGGACTACAATTATGCGGCATGCATGTTCCCAACCAGAACCTCTGACTGGTGGGCGTGGCCTCGCTCTTTCCAAGTGTATGGAGCAAGGCTGTGCCCACTAGAAGGTTGCTAGTCAGACATACCTCCTCCATATATGTGTATTGAATGTGGTCACGCCCACTAGTCAGAGGTTCCAGCTAGGAATGCATAATTGCAGCCTGTCCATGGCTTAGAAACTAGTGAATCTTACAATTCAAGACTTTATGTCGTTTGCTGTATAATCTTAATGTTATTTTAAAATCAATAAATTCTTTGAACAAGAAACTAGTGAATCCTCGCAGTGCACATCGAGTGCATGCCGAATTATCACTTCCGACCGGACAGCAGCTTTAACACCCCAAAGATGAATTTCACAGCTGAACATTTTGTACTGATATAGTATAAGAAAGCCATAACTGATGTGTTTATATTTTCATTGTATGAATGTATAAATATTCTACCTGTTCACTATTATCATTTTGTCTTGGAAAGTTCACATTTTTCAAACATAATTTACCATGTTTGCTCACAGTTGCAGTAATCGCAAAACCAAAGGATATATTTTTAGATGATTTTTTTCTATATTGGTTTCATAGTCATCTACATGAGTCACTTTTAATGTTTTGGACTTTGTTGGGTAATTATATGTAATGCAGGTCATTATAATGTCAGATTTAATGACTCTTTGTAAAAAGCAGAACAGTATTATCTACAACTGTTAAACAGTACATTGTAGCTGATAAATATCGAAAATGTTACAAACCCCAGTAAATCAAAGGCAAAGAGTCATTTATTGAAGTAGGATATTCCTGCTCATATCCACTGTAGAACATGGACATAAATGTTGTTTTGCTATTGATTGTTGTTGCTTACGCTGTGTACATAGATGGAATGTACAGTGTGTGCGGTGCTTACCTATGAATATTCAGAACTCCTGGGCACCAGCCTATGCATTTACATTTATCAATGTACCAGTGTTATATCCTGTATTATACAATTGGGAACAATAAGAGCATGCATGTGCCTGAATTGTTTGGTTTATTACACTGATTTTTTTCACCCTACTACCACATCATTTTTTCTGCGGCAGTATTAATATAACATATTATCCTGTAAGGAATCAACTGAAGAGGAGATTCTTATTATCTTATATTTATTGGAAATTGGTTCATTTGTAAGAAGAGAGTGCAATTTAACTTATATATATTCAATCATAGCACCAAAGTGACAAACATCAATGGATACAGTTAAACAGTGCAGTACTGAATATCATTAACCTCTTGATGACTGCGCCATAGAGTCTGTTCAGACAAGCGTATTATCCAGATGCATGCTGTCCATATCAATATCTGATAGCACACTGATCAATGTAATTCAATTGGGATTGTTTGCATGACAATTTTTCACACCGACCAAGTATAAGGTCAGAGTCAGATGGTCGTGTGACATGGACAAAGATTGCATTTTAATGCATAGAGTGGCCGGCGGCTCGACTGACCTGAGCATGACAGCTTCATGAATTATTGTGCAACTGTCATTCCTATGTCAGGGAAACCCTTGGACACGCCGTACATTAGAATGTGATTGACGCTCATGGTATGTGGCTATCTGACCCCCACCTAAGGTAGTCAGGCGTCACAGAGGCGTATTGCACCCGTAAAAGAGGTGTAATTTCCCAAGCTGCAAGTGGACCCTAGGTTGGTGGGTGGGCCCCATTCCTGCGCTCCCACGTTAGCTGAGCGGTGGGAGGTTACCCGGGAGGGGATATATTCACCTCTAGGGAAAACAAAGATCTGCTAGTCTGTGGAGGAGAGGAGTTGGGAGAGGAAGAATGAGTGTGGAACGAGGTGGAAGGGTTACCTGGACAGCTCCACGTTAGTCTGGAGGAAAGGAGAGAGAGGGTCTTGAGGAGACCCTGAAAGAGGGCACTTGATGAGTGGAGTCTGGGCCCTAGAGAGAAAGGGAGAACCCCAGCGTAGAGCGACCATACTCCGGTGGATTCTCCAGTCTACCATGGGAACGCCGGGCCCAAGGATCCGGCCAAGGTCTATCTTTGCAGTCGGCAACCGGCTGCTGTGATCCGTATATCACCACAGCACCCTGCCAGACGGTGCGGTCTGCCTGCTTCCTCACCATGAGGGAGAGGACCCTATTACTACCTACACGGAGCCATTGGGTATAGACCCATCCTAGGCGAGGAAGAAAGGACATAGGTTCATCAACTAAGGTACACCACCGGTCCCATCATACCACCTGGGATCCACTTGCAGTCACTCATAAAGCTACCTGTTACTTTAACATCTCATGCTAAATTGTGGACTCTGTATTTACTACTGAACGTTTACAGTAATGTACCCTGGAGAAAGTGACTTTATCTGTGTGTGGTTTTCTCCATCATCCTGCTTGTTTTCAGGAACGATGCCCTGGAGGGAGCTTTGCCATCTCAGCCGCACTACCATCTACCTCTGGAGGACTGTGGCAGCGCTGGTGACTCATCACCAGGTACTACAGGTGGCGTCACATGATAAAAACTCTAATCCCCTGTAAATAACCCCTTTTTTAAGTGTGACCCAGGCCACGGGCTCAGGCGCTGCCACCCATGACATCCCAAATCAACCACCGAGCCTGATACCTGAGTACCCCAGGGCCTGGGGCTCTACAGTATCTTTTACATTTGTTTCTTTTTTTTTGTCTATTTGCTACCTGTGTGCTGTCAGGATAGAACACGGCCACCATGTCATTGTATGCTGCCTTTTTCTCTCTCTTATGGGTCCTGGTGCAATATTCCTTATTTATCTGACAAACTCTGTTTAACTGGCAGCCTAACTTTCCAGTTTGTACTTGCTTTGCAAAAATGGTGTGCCATTCCAAAGTGACTGACACTGTCCAGCAGCAGGTTGTCCAGATGAAGGCCTAAGGGGTCAACCTATCAGCTATAGCAACAGAGGTTACCCATTCCAAGTCTGTGATTTCTAGAGTATTGCATCTTTACCACATCACAAACTGTTTTACTTCCCCCAAGAAGGCTGGTCGCCCTCAAAAGACAAATTTAAGAGAGGACATGATAATTGGAGACACTGCAGCTGGAATAGCTTGCAAGCTCAGCTCTGAACAGGGTAAGGATCTGTCTCGTCATATAGTTTCACAACGTTTAAGAGCTATGGACTGAAATCCCACTCAGCAGTGACCAAATCTCTCATTAGCAGGAAGAATCAAAAGGTTAGCCTTACCTTTGGTGAAGAGCAAGTGGTATGGGCAGAGAAGGGGTCCATAGTTCATTATAGAGAAATTTTAACCCTGCGCTTTGCAGTCATTTGCCAGAAAAACGGCCGATTTAGGGTCCTTTCACTTCAGTGTTTTTCGCTGAATCCAGCAGTTGCGGCCGGGGAAAAAAAAACGCGGTTAGCTGCGTTTTTTTTGCGTAGCTGCAAGTGCCGCAAGTGCCAGATCATGGCAGTCCACACTTGTCGCACCTGCTACAAGCCCCATAAAGAATGAATGGGGGCTTGCCTAAGATGCACCACAAGATGGCCGGTAGGGGGCAGATCCGGCAGATGCTGTAAATCTGCCGGATCTGCCGCATTCAGTGAAAAACGCTGTTGTGCAAGGACCCTTACTGTTTGTATGTGTGAGGTAATATATACTGCTTTGGGTGTTTTGAGTGCTGGCCTGAAAATATATCAGGTGGCATATAGCAACCAATCACAGCTAAGCTTCTGATTGGTTGCTATAGGCAACAAATGGCATTCAGAGTATAACACAACTTATGCAAGTCTGTGAAGCATTCAGGGAAGCTTGCCGAAGGCAAGGGCTTCTGGGAAATGGCACAAACTGATACAACAGGAGGCTGCACACAGGCCCCAGTATACAGCAGAAGGCCACACACAGTCCCAAGCATACAGCACACAGTCCCCAGTACACAGCAGGAGGCCATATATAGCCCTCAGTATACAGCAAGGGGCCCATATGTCCTAAGGCTTAAGGTATCTTTACTACTACTCACTAGCAGGTGCAACATTAGTAGCATGTATCTAACACTGACATTTGTATAACTCATCACTAGACTGCAGAACCAGTTACCAGAGATAGTCCTGCTTCCTGAGCAACCGGTTTCTCCAGACAGGAGTCCTTTCTACCTTTTTTCCTTTGGTAAGTACACATGACTATATACGGCGGTCCAAATTTTACTACTTGTGTCTATGTATTTTCTCTTTCCTCAATCCCTGTTGTTTGCTTCCTTTGTTCCTCGCACATGGGCACTGCATTCACAATGGCACAAACCGTTGCGCACATTAACGGCTTTTGTCTTTATATTGTCTATAGGTAGAACCTGGCCCTTAGACCTGACTCATACTTCAATAAGCCATTTTGATCTTTTTCCATATAGGTATGAGCCCTGACATTATGTATAAAACGTATGGTACATTATATGTGATGGGAACATGCATTGTGTTTTTTTCTTTTTATTTAAGTACCATGTGATACCATGTAGACAATGAGTGTAAGCATGTTATTTATACTTTGTTTTGTGTCATCCTTTGTGAAAAAGGCGTAACAAACGCCGAAACGTTAAAGCATTATTCTATGTGGATGTCATACATGGATTACTGAGAAATAAAATAAAAAAGCACAGAATCCAGACTTTGTCTCACGAGTATTTTGTACTGGGATGATTCATACAAACACATAAACACCTTACCATATACGGGTGATATTGTCATGTATGAGCGATATTACCATACATGAGCATTATGACTATATACATGAATTGTGAAAAAAATCATTTTCTAACATAATTTTAAGAGTGCCAACACGTTTGACCATGACTGCATGTTTATATATTTAAATTTACATCTTTTTTGAACTCACACCTTAACTGCGAGCCAACAATAAGAGAAGTTTAACATGTACAGACGTAGCCATGAAACGTTCTCCTATCCTAGCCAATACAGCATGATGATTAATAGTAGAGGGTTTGAGTTCTAATTTACTTGATACACAATAGTGGTGTTCCGATGGATTGCCATGTTGCCGGGCACCTACTGAAACCCATATGGCTGCGATCCTTGTCCTAGCCTCTGGCTGGGCTTTATAAAAGAACATAATTTGACAGTAGTATTGATGCATATAGAACAAGCAATATTCTGGGGAAACTAAAAACTTTTTGTATTCTTTACTTTATTTTTTTTTATTTAAATTTGGTATCAGAATCCATCAAAGTGTGAGCTTTTAAAATCTAAAATTAATTATCCCCTATGGTAAATGTTGTAAATATAGAAAAAATAAATAAATGAATGCGTCTTCTTGGTTTTCACATTTCCGATGTCACGCTGATTGACAGCCAGCTCCCCCTATCAGGTAGCAGGGAGCCGGCTGTCAATCAGCAGGAGACCAGCTGTCCTGCCCCTTCCACATAATAGAGCAGAAGAGCCGCCTCTGTTTGTTTTACCCCATCATGTTAACCTCGTTATGAGCGGTATGCAGGGGCGTAACTACAATAGGTGCAGGGGTTGCGATTGCACCCGGGCCCTGCAGCCTAGGGGGGCCTCAAAAGTCCCTTTGGCCTATAGAAAAAGACTAATACTATTAAAGATTTGCAATAATTGGGGGCCCCGTTGGAGCTTTCGCATCAGGGCCCCTGGACCTGAAGTTACGTCACTGGCGGTATGTGACCACTTTGTGGAGGGGATGACTTATGGTTGCAGCTATCTGCCTGTTACTGCTTGGGCACATTTATTTTTCAAAATATATCCTGAAAATATCCCCTCTAGAGATAGTTTGCAACTTGCCTTCCTGGCCACATATGGATTTTTGATTAGTAAAAAAATCTACTTTGAACATTTTTGTAAATGAGGATGCAACTACACCAATTCTTTGCAGTATTACCTCCATAATACCACCCCTATGAACTTAACTGAATTTTCTTTTCTACTGCTATGTTTTCACAATGCAAATGAGACATACTAAAATGGCACACTGTGTATATTTTAGATTTCATTTTCCCATCCATTAACATATTATTGGATATCATTTTCAAGGAAGAAATAAAAGCTAAGTTTTATAGCCTTTTAACACTGGGTTACAAATAAGATGTAACATCTTTATTAATCCTTAAGGCATCCATATCACATTTTATTGTTGACTGAATGATCATTCAGATAGCTATCTCTACCAATTCTCCAATACCCTGGAATACTTCTCAGTGGAACAAGGCCACAAAAGGAGGGTCCTTAGAGTGAAGGCCCCGTTACACGCAACGATATTGCTAGCAATATTGTTGCAACATCATCGGTTTTGTGACGTTGCAGCAACCTCGTAGCGATGCCACTGTGTGTGATATGTAGCAACGACTAGCGATCAGCTTGCTGATCGCTTATCGTTGGTAAATGGCCAGGTCCATTTTTTGATTGTTGGTCTCCCGCTGGGCGGCCAGTATCGGCGTGTGTGACAGCGGGAGACCAAAGATCAACGACCTCCCGGTCGATCCTCAGCACTGCAAAGACATGCTGGGACGCAGGTAACCAGGATAAACATCAGGTAACTAAGCGCAGCGCTATGCTTAGTTACCCAATGTTTACCCTGGTTGCCAGTGTTCTCGCTGGTCGCTAATCGCTGGTGAGTCTGCCTGTGTGACAGTTCACCAACGATCAGATAGCGATGTCCCAGCGATTCCGATCGTTGGTGGGATCGCTGGGACATGTAATGGGGCCTTGACTCTTTCTGCTCCCACAGATTGGATTGATTGGATTGAAGTTTTCTCTGTAGGTGGTGAGATAGAGGTCAAGGTACAGATGACTTGCTCCATAGGTTACTGATCACACCTTCTACATTCCCCTGGTTTCATGTTCATATAATTTTGAAGTCAAACATTTTTTGACTTAACTATTATAAAACCTAATTTTAAGATTGGGCAGAAAACTACAAACATATGCCTGCTGATGTTACAGGACCGTAGATACTGTGGTTCAGTTTACTGCCAATCAGATTAATCCACTGTATGAACATGACTGTGGAAGTCCTTAAGTAAAGTATAAACATTGTTGTTACTTTGCATGCCTATTAACTTTAAAGTATCACCGTTTTAAAGTAGTTTTATTCATCTCTTTGACTTTCATCCAAGAATAAATCCAGATTGCGAAATGAAAAAAAAAATTTATGACTGGTATTTCCATTGTTTATTTTTCCATGGAAAAAATTTTGGACAGTGTTATTTTCCATATTGCTGTAGGGGAGCAAAAGGAGCCCAGTGACAGGGCCTTAGGTTCAAAAAACAGCTGACTGAATAAAGTGTCATAAATGCAACATGTCATATTTAGATTTATGTTGGAAGTAAACATAAATCTGAACCAAATGAGAGAACAGAGAACACTATGTTAAGAAACTGTACAGACAATATAGAGTCTATTCATTGTTTCCACCAACAACGTGCAGAATTAAGAACTGGAATATACAATTGTGACTTTCAGTGTTCCAGTAAAGTCAATACTGACCATATTCTCACTAGATTTCTTAAATAGAAGTCAGGAAAACTCAGTGCCTGATTTCTTAAATAGTGCAAAGTCCCCACATCCACAAAAGAATATATTAATATCAATAATTCCACATGGTAAATGGGGGACCTTGTCACAGATCGTGCATTGAGGCATGGAAGCTTCAAGCTATTCTTATTTTACATTTCCTACTGTCAGGTCTGGCGGTTCTGTACTCAAGCGGGCCCCTTGCACTTCTGGACATGCTCCAGCTCTCCAACAGGTCACTCGTTGCCTCTCAATGGCCATGAGGAATTAGGTGTCACCTGCAGGGTGCAGAGCTGGTGAAGGTGCTTGCTCTGACCGAGATTTGCATTCTGAAAATTTACTCCTGGTATTGCTGAGGAGCAGGATGGCCATCACTCCCAGTGAGTATGCTGTTCAATGGCCCCTTTATACCGTCCTCTGGTTTTAGCTGTTGTCAGCGCAAACAGGACGCCTTGTGGAGGCAGTTTTCTGCCCTTGTGCAATTGAAGGGGTTGTTCTGAATTCTACAAACATGGCTGATTTCCTTCGCAAACAGCACCATCTTTATCTACACGTTGAGTGCAATATTGGGTCTAAGCTCCATAAAAGCGAATGGTCCTATGCTGTAATATCACCTATAGACAGAGATGGTACTGGTTTTGAAAAAATGCAGTAAAGTTTTTTTAATCCTGGATGTCCCCTTTAACTGACTTGAATGCAACCCAGAGTAATGTCTCACTCTTTTCAGAGCCACATACCCGACATGAGTATTGCGTTTTATTGTGAAAAATGAAGATTCTATAAATATGGGAGACATATTTTCAGCGTCTTAACCAAACACAATTCATTCACCTGCATTGCTATGTGGACTGCCTATTAGTCCACAATTAATATCAGTCAGGTGGATATAGTTATATATGCCTTGTCTCATACTTTTAGAAATCATAATAGGAAATACGGTGGGTTAAATAAGTGTTGAACACATCACCAATATTCTAAGTAGATTTTTTTGTAAAGGTGTTGTTGACATGAAGTTCTCACCAGATAAGACTATATAATATTTATTTATCTATATAGTGCTATTAATTCCATGGTGCTTTACATACATTTGCACCAGATGATGCCAACAACCCATCTAATCCACACAGGTAAAGAAATCAAATAATAGATGTCCATAAATTAACTTATGTGTATAAATGGGAAATGATACAGGAAAAAAGTATTGAATACATGTAGAAGGAGAGGTGCAAAAAGCTATGGAAAGTTATGTCACCAGTTGAAACCTATTAGTATTTAGAATGCAATACTGCCACTTAGTGAAAAGTAATATCAACTGATGACGTACAAAAAAGGTTTCTTCTTACAAGGGTGCCACAGAAAAAACATCTCAGGATGTGTAAAACCAGTGAGCTGTCTCAGGAGCTTTGCAATCTTATTGTTGCAAAATATATTAATAGCATTGGTTGCAGAATTTCAAAACTACTAATAGATTCCAATGAGCACTGTTGGGACCATAATCTGGATGTGGAAAGAAGATAACTTCACCACAAAGAGAATGAAAATAAAGCTAATCAAAGCTAATCAACAGACCTAAAGCAAAAGAAAATTTATGAAAGGAACTAAAGCTCAGGGTTCATAAAAGGAGCCAACGGAATCTTCTGGACTAGAAGAGTGTTTGTATGGAAGAATTGGCCAAAATTGCACCAGGGCAATGCATGCCACTAGTTTTTTCATACATAATGAAGATGCCATCACCATCAAAGGCTTTTGGACAAAGTATTACATTTCAATAAGCATAATCAATACTTTCTCCATTTTAGATTGGCCTTTTTTATGGCCAGCCTAAAGGACTCCTGTAAAATAATCATGCTGTCTAATCAGCATCTTGATATGACACCACGAGGTGGATGGATTATCTCAACAGAGATATAGACAAATTTGTGAACACTATTTTAGAGAAAAAGGCCATTTGTGTACATAGAAAAAGTCTTAAGGGGGAGTCACACGCGTCAATGTCGTCAGTGAGATGATTGCTGATGACATTGACGGCTGATTGCTGGTGAGCTGTCACACAGACAGACTCACCAGCGATCAATTGACCAGAGACATCATGGAAACGATTTAAATATCGTTTCCACGATGTCTTGCTCCCGCTACCAGCCTGCTGGAAGCGGGAGCAGGCTGGTCTCCAAGGTAAACTGCGGGTATCTAGGCAGCGCGCGCTGCCTAGATACCCGATGTGTACCTTAGTTACCAGCCTCCTCCGCTCACCGGCTGGTATCTAAGGTACACAGCGGGTAACTAGGGACCCTAGTTACCCGCTGTGTACCTTAGATACCAGCCGGTGAGCGGAGGAGGCTGGTAACTAAGGTACACATCGGGTATCTAGGCAGCGCGCGCTGCCTAGATACCCGCAGTTTACCTTGGATACCAGCTCCCAGCGCTTGTGAGAGGCGCTGGGAGCTGGAATATCGCTACTCCCGGTGTCACACGCAGCGATGCTGCGTGTCCACCGGGCGACAATCGCCAGGTTTTAGAGCAGGTTCTAAAACCTGGCGATCATCAACCAGCGATTTATCGCTGGTTGATTCAGTATGTCACACGCATCAATATCGCTGCAACGTCACGTGCAGCCGAGATCGTGCAGGCGATATTGACGCGTGTGACTCCCCCTTTAGATCTTTGAGTTTAGCTCAGGAAAAAATGGGAGCAAAACAAAATGTTTATATTATTGTTCAGTATGTATTTACTTAGAAAATTGGTGACATCTTCAATACTTATTTTAAACACTGTATGGCATTAATATCTCCTGTTTGGGCCCTCCAGAGGAGTAGATGTGCTTAAAACTGGATATCTCATCATTTTTGGTATCTTAGTGTAATTTACTGGCCACAATCTGAGGTCACCAGGGGAGGTAGGTGGGTGTGGCTAGTACCTGGTAAAAGCAGGTTCTGAGCCACAATCTATGTTCAGTACTGAGAAATTCAGCATATTCTAAGAACTGTGACATTTGTCCCTTTGCAAGACCTGTGCCATTCCTATTTTTTATCCCTTCTATTTTTTGTTATAAGTGCATATATTGTATTGTTTTCCCCCTTTGTAATATCTTTAGTATAGTTTTACAAGCATCACCTACCGTATATACTCGTGTATAAGCCGACCCGTGTATAAGCCGACCCCCCTACTTTTGCCCCCAAAATCTGGGAAAACCTATTGACTCGTGTATAAGCCGAGGGTGGACCCACAACAGGTATACAGCCCCCAGCAGTGTGGTATACAGGCCCCCGCAGTGGTATACAGGCCTCCCCAGTGGTAGTATACAGCCCCCAGAAGTGTGGTATACAGCAGCCTCCCCAGTGGTACATTCAGGCCCCAGCAGTGTTACAGCAGCCTCCCCAGTGATATATACAGCAGCAGCCCCAGTGGTAGTATACAGCAGCCCCAGAGATATATACAGCAGCCCCAGTGGTAGTATACAGCAGCCCCAGAGGTATATACAGCAGCCTCCCCAGTGGTATATACAGCAGCAGCCCCAGTGGTAGTATACAGCAGCCCCAGAGATATATACAGCAGCCCCAGTGGTAGTATACAGCAGCCCCAGAGGTATATACAGCAGCCCCAGTGGTAGTATACAGAAGCCCCAGAGGTAGTATACAGAAGCCCCAGTAGTAGTACACAGCAGCCTCAGTGGTATATACAGCAGCAGCCCCAGTAGTAGTATACAGCAGCCCCAGTAGTAGTATACAGCAGCAGCCCCAGTGGTAGTATACAGCAGCAGCCCCAGGGGGTATATACAGCAGCATCCCCACGGGGTATATACAGCAGCAGCCCCAGTGGTAGTATACAGAAGCCCCAGTAGTAGTATACAGCAGCCCCAGTAGTAGTATACAGCAGCAGCCCCAGTGGTAGTATACAGCAGCAGCCCCAGGGGGTATATACAGCAGCAGCCCCACGGGGTATATACAGCAGCAGCCCCAGTGGTAGTATACAGCAGCAGCCCCAGTGGTAGTATACAGCAGCAGCCCCAGGGGGTATATACAGCAGCAGCCCCAGGGGGTATATACAGCAGCAGCCCCAGGGGGTATATACAGCAGCAGCCCCAGGGGGTATATACAGCAGCAGCCCCAGTGGTAGTATACAGCAGCAGCCCCAGGGGGTATATACAGCAGCAGCCCCAGGGGGTATATACAGCAGCAGCCCCAGGGGTATACAGACCCCCCCTATTACTATACAGGGGCCGCAGCTGTATACAGCAGCCCCAGCTGTATACAGCCCCCCCGTGGTATCCAGGGCCCCCCTTGCTGCACCTGTAAAGGAAGATGTCAGTATACTTATCGCTGCCGCCGCCGCTCCGCTTCTCGGTCACCGCGCTGCTCTGGGTCTTCATGTTTCCTGTTCCTTCTCCGACGCTCGAACAATGACGTCATTTCCTGAGCGCCGGAGAAGGAACAGGAAGCATGAAGACCCGGAGCATCGCGGTGACCAAGAAGCGGAGCGGCGGCGGCGGCAGCGATAAGTATACTGATATCTTCCTTTCCAGGTGCAGCAAGGGGGGCCCTGGATACCACGGGGGGGCTGTATATACGGGGGGGGGATACCACGGGGGAGGGGCGCTGTATCATATCAGTATTACCGTATATACCCGTGTATAAGCCGAGGGGGGACTTTTCAGCACATTTTATGTGCTGAAAAACTCGGCTTATACACGAATATATACGGTAATTGTTTGATTAAATATATAAAACTAAATTGCTTAGTTTTTATGAAGCCTCAACATTACCAATAATGGGAGTCCAGTCAGCCTCAAATAAACAAGTGGGGGTACTAGCAAGTTTATCACTGGTTATTGCATTGCTTTGTAGTCACCATACATATGATTTTATATAGGAATAGGGAAAATAGAATCAGCACATAAGCAATTACCGTACATTGGGTGCAATACTTCCTGTATGCAGGGCTCCAACTGCAAGGGTAAATAAATTGAAAAAAGACAGGCAGCACTTCAATTGTGGTGTCAGAGGACAGATTATTTAATCCAGCCACATGATGCAACGTTTCAGTCTAGGAACAGACCTTTCTCAAGCTTGAATAATCTGTCCTCTGACACAATTGGAGTGCTGCCTGTCTTTTTTCAATTTATGATTTTATATATATATATATATATATATATATATATATATATATATACACTAAGTTGAGGCCAGAATTTTGCATTACTATATAGAAAGGCACATGTGCATGTTCTTCTCACTATTTGACATGAAATCAGAATAAACCTTTCCTGTTTTAGGTCAATTAGGATTACCATAATTATTTATAATTACAAAATTCCACAATAATGAGAGAGAGAGAAAGAGAGAGGGAAAACAAAAGAATGCTTTAAAGCATTTTTATTAGTTTCTGCAGTTACACCTTTACGTGCATTTCATTAGTAATTGGTACCATTTCCCTTAAATTGTGAAAATTGGGAAAAAACGTTTTCGCTATCCTTCCACAAGCTTCTCAAAATAGTTGGTAGGAATGTAGGCCCATTCCTTCTGACAGAATTTTTAATAGGATTGAGATCAGGGCTTTGTGATGGCCACTCCAAACTATTGACTTTGTTATCCTTAAGCCACTTTGTAACCAGTTTGGCAGTATGCTTTAATCATTATTTATTTGAAAGACCCATTTCTGCCTAAGACCTTCCTGGCTGATGTCTTGAGATGTTGCTTTAGTATTGCCGCATAATCTTCTTTCCTCATGATGCCATCTATTTTGTGAAGTGTACCAGTTCCTCCTGCAGCAAAACAGTCTCACATCATGAGGCTGCCACCCCTGACACTTGGGATGGTGTTCATAGGCTTCCAAACTTCTCCCTTTTCCCTCCAAATATAATAATGGTCGTTATGACAGTTTAATTTTAGTTTTGCCAGGCCACAGGACATGTCTCCAAAAATTTACATTATTGTTACTTTGTGCATGTTTCTTTTTAAGTAATGGCTTGTTCCTGGTAGAGTTGGCTTTCAGCCCATGTTGATACAGTACTCATTTCACTGTGGATAATGACACAATCTTACCAGCTTCAGTCATCATCTTCACAAGGTCTTTTGCTGTTCTTCATGGGTTAATATGCACATGTTGGGCTAAAGCACTTTCCTCTTTAGGATTCAGAACCTCCTTCCTAAACAGTATGGTAGGTGGACATTCCCATCTTGTTTTTACTTGCGTATAATGATTTGTACAGATTAATGAGGCACCTTCAGTTATCTGGAGAATTCACCCAAGGATGAATTTGTGCAAGTCCACTATTCTCTTACTGATATATTGGCTGATTTCTTCAGACTTTCCCATGATGCTACACAAAGAAGCAGTGTGTTTCAGGTGTTCATTAAAATGCATCCATAGGTGTGTCTTTAGTTAACTCAGATGTTGCCAATAAACCTATCAGAAGCCTCAAAACACAAAACATTGTCATATGGGTTGTCCCAAATTGATTAAAATGTAAAACATAATAAAAATGCCTTAAAACATCATCTCTCTTATTATTCTTGCATTTGGCAAATTTAAATAATTATGGTAATCCTACTTGACCTAAAACAGGGAAGGTTTATTCTGATTTCATGTCAAATAGTGAGAACATTTTTATTTAGTGTATTTATCTTCCATCAATCGTCAGTTACTTGTGTGTTGGTCCTGTCAATTGGTAGTGACATTGAGATCACTGGAGCCTGTCCCTCACAACTTGGTTTATTAGTAGTGCCTATCCCTGACATAAGTGCATTCTCTTTTTGCACTAATATAATTATTGTGGTTTTATAGTAGTTTATAGTAGTAGTTTTGTTGTATGGTAGTTTTAGTTTATTATTATTATGGGATTAGGATGGAGAAAAGGTATATTTACAGACACCTGTGCAGATAAAAGTTTAAATTAAGCCCTAGAGATGAGTAATGGGATTTTTCTACTGAGTTGTAAGAAGAAGAGAGATCAGAGTAAGTCTGACAAGATAGGCTGCAAGGTTTGTGTGAAGGAAAGCTTAAAGGGAACTTGACCTTGCAAAATATGCCCCCAGTCTCTATATACCTGTCCCAGCACCATGTTAAGAGATTTCTAGCCATCCCTTTGTGCTTGAAAATCAATATAGTAAACTTTAGAAACGTTGTTATGATACCTTATAATCTGTGGCTTCTCATTATTTGAGAAGCCGCAAAAGGCGTTCCTTTCTGGACCTCCCCGCCACCTGCTTGTTATTTATTCACGCACCAATGGGCGTGCTACAGAGCAGGGACAGTGCTCATTGTGTAAGGAGCGGTAAAGCTGATATGACGCTAATCACGTCATATCCGGCTTTACCAAGTCAGTACATACATTAGGGTGTACTGCCGACCTTGCGATGCCGAGTGCGCATGCGCGATGGGTGTACTGACATGGTAAAGCTGGATATGATGCAATTAGCGTCATATCGGCTTTACCGCCCCTTACATGACAAGCACTGCCCCTGCTCTGTAGTACGCCCATAGGGGCGTGAATAATTACAAAGCAGGCAGTGGGGAGGCCCAGAAAGGAATGCCTCTTGCGGCTTCTCAAATAATGAGAAGCCGCAGATTATAAGGTATCATAATAACTTTTCTAAAGTTTACTGTATCGATTTTCAAGCACAAAGGGATACCTAGACATCTATTAACATGGTGCAGGGACAGGTATATAGAGGCTGGGGGCACATTTTGCGACGTCAGGTTCCCTTTAAAGGTCATGCTTAAAGTTTATCTTAGTTCCCACACAATTGTTTCCTTTCTCAAGGTCCTCACAAATCCTATATCTTCCTGGACTAATAGCTTCACACTTACTGAGCTCTCTTTTTTTGCCTGCTTCATTTTTCTGGCATTAGAGCTGTTCCAGCCATGTCTGGTGCCCACATAGTTCAGAGATATTTTAGAAGAAAATGGACCTTTGTCTAGCAGGAAGACTGCAAGGTTTTTGTAGGAGGGAAACAGAGGAAACTATAGACAACTGGACTATAAAAGTGGCATTTTGACCATCAGATAAGGCAGAAACTCATTTAATGCCAAAGAAAGTTGAGCAAAAAACAGCATGAGCTGATCTTTAAATCACCACTACTGCATATTTTTCTTATTGCACCACTGTAGTGGTGCTTTAAGTGTTATTTCCATGAACCCTGGCCTATACTCACCTTCTGGTGTCTTCAGCATTTTCTAACGGCAGTCCCATCAGTCTGCAGTGAAAAGTGACTAACCAGCAGCTCAAATGTTTCATGGAGCACGCCAGAGGTTATTTTTCAATACATTTTATGAAACCTCCATTCTAGCTCTTGGAGAAATGCATTAGACTGTCTGTGACGTAGCCTCTGACTCCTGGGGGTTCGGCAAAATATGAAAATACTGGAAGATGGTTGGGGGGCTTACGCTTAAAGTGAAACTACAGCAGTGAAAAAAAAAATCAAAATGCTGTAGTACTTTAATGGTTACTAGTTACTGGTTAATGGTTACTGGAAGTCTCTGACAATTTAACTTTGACTTTTTTTGTATATGGTAACTAGTTATGGTGGTGGGGGAGCAGAGGTGGTGATGCTGGTGCCAGAGGCCGGATAAGGCTGCAGCTGCAGCTGGTGATCAAGTGGGTCCACTGTTCAGTCTAATGTAATGTAGGCTAATGTAATATTCACTGCATCCCCCTTTCAGCACTGGAGTCGGCGCTAAGAGGTGAGCAGGATGATGGGCGAGTGGAGATCTGCACATTACATTACCTTTAGTAGTCAGCACACGTGATCAGCAGCTACAGCCACAGGCGATCATGTGTGTGGATACTCACTGCTTCCAAGGCATCATCATGGGTGTGGGAAGTATTGAATATCCCGACGATTTACAATTAAACTCACCTTCCATTGCTCCCAGCACCTCAATGTCATCCAGTCTTGTACTGCCATATGTGTGTGTGCGGAACTGCGCAAGACAGTGATATCATCACTGTGCCGCCACTCTCATGATCATCTGATGGTAAAAGAAGACCAGAGGACGTTATGTTGCTGCCGGAGGATCGATGGGAGGTGAGCATAATTGTTTCTTTTTTTACGTGTGCACCAGGATGGGGGATTACATACCAGGACTAGGGGCTATATACCTTGATGGGGGGGCCATATACCAGGATGGGTGATCATATACCAGGATGGGAAGCAATAATTCATGATGGGGTATCATATACCGGGATGGGGCTATATACCATGATGGGCATCATATTCCATGATGGAGAATCATATGCCATGATGGGGGGCAATATACCAGGATGGAGGATTAAATGCCAGGCTTGGGATCATATACCAGAATGGAAAGCAATAAACCATGATGGGAGATCATATATCAGGATGGGGGAATATATATAATGATGTGGTATCATATACCAGGATGGGGCTATATACCATGATGGGCATCAAATTCCATGATGGGGGATCATATACCAAGATGGGGGGAAATATACCAAGATGGAGGATCATATACCGGGCTGGGGATCATATACCAGAATGGGGGGGCTATATGCCGTGAGGGGGTATCACATTTCAGTATGGGGATGATATTCCAGAAGGGGAAGCTATATACCATGATGGAGATCATATACCAGGATGGGGGCTATATATCATGATGGAAGGCCTTATACCAGGATGGGGGGGGCATATACCATGATAGGGGATCATATAAAAGATTGGGTGATCATATACCAGGATGTGGGATCATATAGTAGGATGGAGGGGCTATATATCATGATGGGGGGGAGGCATGTACCAGGATGGAGGCTCATATGCTAAGCTTGGAATCATATATCAGGATGGGGGGCTATATAACATCAGGGATTATATACCAGGGTTGAGGGCTATATACTATGTTGTGGGATCATATACCAAGATGGGGGTGCTATATACAATGATGGGGGAACATATAACAGGATACCATGATGGAGGATAATATACCAGGATGAGGGATCATATACCAGGATGTGGGATCATATACCAGGATATGCGATAATATACCAGGATATGAGGAACACATATATCAGGATGGGTGGTATATACTCCAGGATGGGGGACATTATCCCCATAACAGTGCATCATGATCACAT
This sequence comes from Allobates femoralis, assembly GCA_033576535.1. Lineage (NCBI taxonomy): Eukaryota > Metazoa > Chordata > Amphibia > Anura > Aromobatidae > Allobates > Allobates femoralis. The sequence continues at coordinate 195,599,684 of JARQOC010000005.1, read as the reverse complement.
TTTTTGCTTACATTTTGTTTTCCCTATTTTCCTACTCTAAAACCTGCATGTGTCTTATGGTCCGGTGTGTCTTATAGTCTGAAAAATACCTATTTTATATCTGGAATACCAATAATACATGCCCATAAGATAGGGATGTTGCAGTGCCTTAAAAATATTCATACTCTGTGAACGTTTTCACACTTTATTGCATTACACCCACAAATGTAAATGTACGATACTTTATTGGGATTTTATTTGATAAACCAACACTAAGTAGCAAGTATGTGTGAAGTGTAAGAGAAATGATACATTATTTTCTACATTTCTTTAGAACTATAATTTGAAAGTTGTGATGTGAATATACTGTATAATTCCCCACTCCCTTCCCTGAGTTCATTCTTTGTATGACCACCTTTTGCTGCAATTCATTCAGCAGTCATTTTTGATGTGATTATGTGTAGAAATGTTATAATCTGTTTATAGTGATCATGAGGAATATTTTCTTCCTATTAACACTTTGGTGACATCTGCTGTACTATAAACAGCTGTCATAAAGTAGCTAAATGTATACCACATAGGGAAATTTGAGCACAGAAGCTGTGCCCACACCATCTGCGGAACATATGAGCTGCATATTAAAGCTGAAACTCCAGTGTAATGGCCAGGATCAGAGAAAACTCTTTTCTCTTGTTGACCTATTAAAAATTGCAGTCAATAGCTCTTTCAGTTGCCCAATCATAACATTATGGAGCTTTCTGAAGCAAGCAGTGAAAAACAGCAAACAGATGATATCCAACTGCTGTTCGATTTTTAGTTAGTTTGATTAGTGGATCTGTTGAAGTTTGGAAATACCACTCAGAATATTGGATCACTCAGCCTGCAAAAGAACATGGGAACAGTCCTATAAACTATAGCGGGTATGAGTTCGATCCAAGAAAACACAGAACTTGTTCATGAAGAACTGATGTCTGAATTGATGAGCAATGTAAAACCCACTTCCAATCTTATTTCCTTAACTAAAATCATTTTTTTCCATATGGTGCTTAGAGAAGTAATTATAGATGACCTATCAATTGTTAAAAAATATTTAAATACTTTGTAAAAATCCCTGATCACCTCGGATTCTGATGCCCTCTTCATTTCAAAGCTCCTGCATTCTGTTACAGAGGTATTTAACTTTATTTTATTTTTTTTGGAGCATAATATGTGAAATCTCTGTTTGCAGCCCAACATTTCAGTAGATTTTTCTCTGAGTGTATGCACTTCCACCTCTCATTTGCAGAAGCTGTGAATCACAGGTGTTAGAGTCCTCCTGTCAGTGATTTTGCTGCTTCTGCTGATATCACCTGTACAGAGGGGTGGCTTCTACAATCTGTAATATGGTGCATAGCTGACATCACACTGATTGACCACCAGCTTCGCCAATCAGGTAGCCAGGAGGTGGCTGTCAATCATCATGAAGTCAGCTGTCCTGCCCACTTCCACAGAGCAGAATGGAAAAGCTCTGTTTACCCTGCCATGCTGTCCTTGACAGGAGCAGTCTGCGACCACTCTGTGCAGGGGCTGAACAGAGGTGACTGGTGCAGGGCACAACAGGCAGGTAGGTGGCTGCTTAGGCACATTTTTTTTAATAACAATCCCGATAACCCCTTAAAGAGAACCTGGGACCCCCACTGATGCTTTCCAAACTGAAAGCACTACTGAATGCAGCATGTCTTCTGCATTCAGGGAAGGGGTCTCCCATGTTTCTACCAGTCCTGTAAGCTGTAAAAAACACTTTATAATGTTTAGAGATAACGAGTCCGGAGGGACTTACTGATTATGGAGTGTCGTTGGTCCTGGGGGTCTTCCCCGCCCCCTGCCTCTCTGTGCTGCCTCCTGCCTGTGACGTCAACACTGGAGCCTGCCCTGCTGTATGACTACAGCATAATCTGTAGCAGGGCAGGCTCTGGTGCTGATGTCACAGGCAGGAGGCAGCACAGAGAGGCAGGGGGCGGCACAGAGAGGCAGGAACAGTGGGGACTCCATAATCAGTAAGTCCCTCCAGACTCGTTATCTCTAAACTTTATAAAGTGCTTTTTACAGCTTACAGGGTGGGTAGAAACATGAGAGACCCCCTTTCTGAATGCAGCAGACATGCTGCATTCAGTGGTGCGTTCAGTTTTGAAAGCACTTGGGGGGGAGACAGGTCCTCTTTAAAGAAAGGGTTGCTCCCTTTAGGAACAATTATATCACATAGTAAATAATGAAGAAATCCAAATGTTTTACTTACCTGTTCATGCCACTGTAAATAAGGTGATAAATCTTGTAATATTGCTCAGATAACAATTAAAGCTGTTTGATAAAGTAATGAGAGTCGTGAATATTTTAGTACTTCTAGATGTTCACCTGCTTTTTGATGCATGATCTTGGTGTACGGACCCATCCTCTTTACAATGAGTAACGATGGATGACTTATTTCAGGCCCGGAATACCTTAGAGAGGAATTGATTGAGCCATAAGCACTTTTGATCTGCAGACAAATGAGTTTCATTGATGCCTAGAAATATCCACGCTCCAAGTTAAATAAACAGAACGCAGCTAGTCTTGTAAGATGGACACTGTGCTGAAGGCTGGAAACAAAATCTGTGTTTATTCCAAATCAAAATGCAAAATTCAATGAAAAGTCTCTGCAGTGATTTGACTTTTATCTCATTATTGTCATGTGAATGGAAAACAGGACAAAGACCAAAAAGTTTAGTATCAGGAGAAAAGAAATAGCAATTACTACAAATATTCATTTGAAATAGAAAGGTCAGTGTTTTCCAATTCGCCCAACTATTTATATTCCTAATTTATGCACATCTGCTTTATACTAGGAATATGGCCATTTCATGTTAACATAGATTTATTATAATTAGAGATGGGCAAAATCAATTTGATGTAGATACAATTCCTGTTTAATCTTTTGGAATTCACTATGTCAAGTAAAATTGAAGACTCTGCAATTCACTCTGATACCTATTTACACATGGTAAAGATTATATCAGCTGGAGAAGGCTAACATGACCTTGGTTGCAGTTTAGCTATAATGCCTTACAGCTATCACATCACATTGTATAGTGCAGCCAATGAGGAGGGACCATCATAGCCTACATAAAAGCTGAAGCAGGAAATGCAGCAGCCATTGAATGATGAATCTGGAGAGCTTGTGGATGTAACAGTAAAGTATATCTGTATTTTCACTGCAAATTAAACTTCTGGAAAACTTGTGCAAGTTTAGCAAAGTGAAATTTTAAAAGATTTTCTTATCTCTAATATTAATGTATTTCTAGAAAAGTGTCTTTACATATTTTTGAAAACAGGATTTCTCTCACAGGCTAATTATGAATAAGACTTGTACTTTCTTTCTGCAAAAAAAACACGTAATCATTCACTTCAGATGACTTAAGTATGCGATGACAGCTGCCAGCAGCATCTGCATGTATAAGCAAGTTATTTTGCATACACGGTACTTAATTATCTATTTATTGCTAGGAAGATTTGGTAGTTTCTAGGTATTTGTTTAGCTAAGAATTTATATCATTTTCATTGGTTGCCAATCTATAATGCCTTCACATATCAAAAGATCAGTAGCCTTAGGGCCACTTCACACGCCACAATATCGGTGAACGATATCGTTAGCTATGTCACGTGACCGCGATCCTTCCGACATCGTTAGTGCGTTGTCACACTCAAGGATATCGTTAACGATCTTAAATTTGGCAACGCTCCAGCTATTTTGAGAAGAACGATTGAACAATGTTACAAAGCGGCAGGAATAGGAGAAATATGAACGATATCGTTCAAAAAGGTGTCACACTGAACGTTGCTGCTGCTTCCCAGAACGTTAATTGGACGACGAACGATAGATTTGAGGTCCTGAGCACACTTTTGTGATGTCCGATCCAACAATTTCTCGTTCAGACATCCTGCGTTTACACGCAACGATGCACAAACGAGATCGTAAGAACGATCTCAAAAGCGTGACGTTTCAAATATATTGTTTCAGATATCGGAGCGTGGCCTTTAGAAAAAGACTGCCGACCAGAAGATTCATCCAATCTTATAATAACAAAATGAAGCTAAGTGACCATTTAAAGGGATCCAAAGAAAAAGAACATTTCCCTATAAATCAGTATAGTGCCATAATCTAATCTAATTTCTAATATACTTGATTTAAACATTTCCTATTGTTCGCTAACTACACTGCACTGCATTTCTATTTTTTAACCCCTTCATGACTCAGCCTGTTTTGGTCTTACTGACCTTGCCATTTTTTGCAATTCTGTCCCTTAATGAGGTAATAACTCTGGAACGCTTCAACGGATCCTAGCGATTCTGAGACTGTTTTTTTTTCGTGACATATTGGGCTTAATAATAGTGGTAAATTTAGGTTGATCATTTTTGGGTTTATTTATGAAACAAACGGAAATTTAACAAATTTTGAAAATTTCAGTTTTCAAATTTTGAATTTTTATTCTGTTAAACCAGAGAGTTATGTTACACAAAATAGTTAATAAATAACATTTCCCACATGTCTACTTTACATCAGCACAATTTTGGAAAAAAAAAATATGTTAGGAAGTTATAAGGGTTCAAAGTTCATCAGCAATTTTTCAAGCAAAATTTACAAAACCATTTTTTAGTGACCACATCACATTTAAAGTCCCTTTTGAAGGGCCGATGTGCCAAAAAACACCCAAAAGTGACACCATTCCAAAAACAGCACCTCTCAAGCTACTCAAAACTCTATTTAAGAAGATTATTAACCCTTCAGGTGCTTCACAAGAACTAAAGCAACATGGAAGGAAAAAATGGACATTTTAATTTTTCAAACAAAAATGTTCTTTTAGCCTCAATTTTTTCATTTTCACATGGGCAACAAGATAAAATGAATCCTAAAGTTTGTTGGACAATTTCTCCTGAGTACACAGATACCTCATATGTGGTCATAAACCACTGTTTGGGCGCATGGTAGGGCCCAGAAGGGAAGGAGCGCCATTTGACTTTTTGAATGGAAAATAAGCTGCAATTGTTAGTGGACACCATGTCGCATTTGGAGAGCCCCTGTGTGCCTAAACATTGGAGCTCCTCCACAAGTGACCCCATTTTGGAAACTAGACTCTCCAAGGAACTTATCTACATGCACAGTGAGTACTTTGAATCCCCAGGTGCTTCTTTTTTTTCACAAAAATGTTCTTTCAGCCTCAATTCTTTAATTTTCACATGGGTATCAGGATAAAATGGATCCTAAAATATGTTGGGATATTTCTTCCAAGTACACCGATATCTCATATGTGGCAGAAAACCACTGTTTGGGTGCACGCAGGGCTCAGAAAGGAAGGAGCGCTATTTAACTTTTTGAATGGAAAATTAGCGGCAATTGTTAGCGGACACAAGGCAGCCCCCCATCTTCCCCACATGCAGCCCCCATCATCCAACCCCATCACACACATGCTCACACACACACACACTCACACACACTAACATACACACACACTCACACATACTCACTCACACACACTCACTCACACACACTCACTCACATACACTCATACACACTCACATACACACACAGCTGTTGCGAGCAGGGAATGATCAGTGTAGTTATGCCGGCGCCATACTGAGGTGTCTCAGCTGCAGTACATATACGACAAACAGCGACCGATCAGACGCCAGCAGCTGCTCGCATCTGATTGGCCGCTGCTAGGCGTACATCTACTGTGGCTGAGCAGTACAGCATGGGGATGCTGCAGAAGTCAGCAGCAGCGCAATCACAGGGTACGAGGGAGTGATTGCGGGCATTTATGCTGGCGCCGTACTGAGGCGTCTCATCTGCAGTACATGTACGTCAAGCAGTGGCAAATCATGTACACTTACTACAGCTTAGACACCTCAGTACGTTGCCGGGATAAATGCCCACGATCGCTCCCCCATACCCTGCAATTGCGCTGCTGCTGACTTCTACAGCATTCCCAGTGCCATCCAATCATCCCTATCCCCTATGCCTGCCGCCAGTGCAGCGGGGGACAGGGGGTGATCGGATAGCATGAGAGTTGCTGCAGGAGCATGATGCTGCGGTGCCATGATTGCAGGGAGCGGGGAGTGATCGATGGGCAAGGAGTGGGCAGGGGGCAATGGCAGAGGTCTGGTGAGATCACAGGGGGGCAGCAGCAGGGGAGGCTAGGAGGCGATGGCAGGGGGCTATCACAGGGGATTGGCGGCAGAGGGCGATGTCAGGGGGCTGGCAAGAGCGACCACAAGGGGCAGCAGCAGGGCTGCTGCACTTTTGGCACCTTCCTCTTCAGCCTTTGGTCCATAGATGGGATGAGGCTGAGGAGGGAGGGCTCAGGGCAGCAGCACACCACATCTGATGGGAGTGATAGCGTCACATGGATGCTAGCACCAACCAGATCTGAGGGGTGACAAGGGTGGTCACCCTGCTCCAGCTAATAGCTGATGATATTGCCTCATCGGCCATTGCTGGATTATAATATTTCACCAAGTTTCATTGGTGAAATATTAAAATTGCGGTGATTGGCAGTTTCACTTTCAATCACCCATCACCGTGATTGTAGCCACGGGGGGCAAAGCCAACCCCCTTGGGGTTAACTGCAAGCCCCCATGTATCTACAGCAATGATGACATTTCACTGATCCCGGTCATCGGTGCTGCGGGAACAGGATCCCGCCATGACATTACACAACCTCAAAGTTCGGGAAGGCACCGAAACCCATGACGTTTGTGTAATGTCATGGGTCGGGAAGGGGTTAACCTCCTTTTTAATGATAATTTGTTTGAAAATACCAGCTTATGTTGGGAAACTCAAATGAAGTGTCATCAGGATGCAAAGGCTGTTGTTACTGTTCCAGCCTCTACCCCCCTTGAAATGAAGCATCATCAGTGATGGTCGTTTCAGAGGTTGGGTTTGTCCCTATGTGATATGTACTATGCCATGTGCACAATGACAGCATGATGTCTGTTGCTAATTTATTTAAGCAACAACTGGCAACATAGTACTTTGTCAAAATATCTGGAGGGCAGAGACCAGTGCCGCCCCTGCATGTAACGTCACTGGTCTCTGCAAGCTACGTATTCTGACAGCACTCTGAGCCAGAAGCAAAAAGCACACTGCCATTGTGCACATCGCACAGTACACACAGCACAGGCACAAGTCCGGTCCCTGAATCAAGCGTCAATGATGGTGCTTAAATTTAGGAAGGGGGCAGGGGATGCAGCATTAATTGCATCCTCTTCCCTCTACTAGCCCTTCATTTGAATATCCTAGGATGCACTGGCATTCTCAAACAAAGTAACATCCATTTTTAGCAGTCAAAGTGCAACCAACGTAAAAAAATACAAATAAAGGGGCAATCATTGTGGGTATGATGTCCTGACTAAATCATGCAAATACTTACCATTAGGTAATTTGTAATTCCAAATTTGTGGATGTCTTTCACAAGCAGAAAACAAAATGTGTCAAGTATCTAGATATAGTTTAGCTTTATTTTTCGTCCATATGATATAGTTCACTAAGTATCTGGCTTCCGAGGGAAAACCCATGTTTTATACATATGGATTTAATAAAAGAAGGTGCACATGCTACTGATGGCTATGCTGTGTACTCTGCTTAGATAAATAGCTAAGTACATACTACCTTATTTCGTAAAGAATGTCACTCTTTTACACTTCAAGGACTGGTGCACTTACATTTTATACAATATTCTCTACTCAAGAAAACAATAACATCTCTCATTAAAATAAAACACACAAAGATCTGACCTCTACGAAACAATACTAATGATTACTAAGTATTTTCTTTCTGTACAACACATTGCTCATACAGAAATTCCCGTAGAGACAGGTCTTAGTTTGTGGCTGCAGCTGGACGTACATGTTATAATTCTACCTAGTGAGGAGGCAACACTCTATAAATCTGCTCATGGCCCTTATCAGTGCAAGAAAACACCTGCGATAACAGATATAGATATTCACTAGGTGGTATATTGTGCAAGTGAAAGCACACAAATGGTATTCTCCTGTCTCAGAAAAATGCTGGAGCTGCTCCAAAGAATGGAGCACTTTCCTATACATTCGGTGCCCGTAGCGAGCCTTTAGAAGGAAGTAGTAATGACATGAGCGTTACTTATTTGTAAAAATGCAGAAAGATCAAAATTAGAAAAATGTTTTTAAACATTCCTGTGGAGAGACATAATAGACATCCAAATAAATTGCTTACATTTCTCTTCATAGGTTCAAAACTCTATTTCTTTGCTTTGGCACTCAGCAGCTTATCCATCTATAGGTCACAAGCTAAATAAAACAGATCAACTGACAGAATAAAAGGTCCAACTGCTTTACCAGCACCTATGGAAAGCTTAGACAAAGTTCCTTACCTCTCAAGCACTTATTCTTAAGATGGCAGCCCCAAGCAGATAAAAATGTAAAAGGGTGATCCAACATCTAAAATGTCATTTATAAACATCTATTTTTACACCCAAAGCACTTTACAGCTAGTCCCTAGGGATGGGCGAATCTACTCGCTAGGACTCGTTATTCGGCGAGTAGTAAGGGACTCGCAGGACTCGGTACTCTGCGAGTTTCCCAGTGGTTACTCGCACAGTAAACGAGTCCAATGCAAATCAATATCAATCCTAGTTTTGTCAGAGACTCTGACAAAACTAGGATTGCCATTGACTTGCATTGGTCTGATTACTGTGTAAGGCTGGCTTCACATTTGCGTATGTGAACGCAGCTTATGCTGCGTTCCCATACGCAGTCAAACGCATGCGCACTGCGTTCCTATGTTTAACATAGGAACGCATAGTGCTTGCGTTTGCTGCGTTCGGGTGCGGATGCGGACGATATCTGCTCCTTCCGGTGTCCAGCATCCGCACCCGGAATGCAGCCAGTTGCATTTTTTTGTGCGCTCGAGGAGCTTGGAAAATCAGCAAGTGTCCCCAAGCGCACAAAACCTGCATTGTCTTCAATGGGTCCACAGTGTTCAGCGCTTGACAGCGCAGGAGAACGCTGCGGGCCCATTGAAAAATCTCCCTGTGGCCGCCGGTGATGTCACAGGAGCTCACCGACGGCCACCGGGAGATCAGCTGAGCCACTGCTGTCCTCTTCCTCCCCGCCGCTGGTAATCTGCTAGTGATGTCGGCGGGGAAACAGCTGATCTGACAGCTGTTTGAATCTTCCCGCGCCGACATCTCCTCTCGGTGTCGGCGCGGGAAGATTCAAACAGCTGTCAGATTAGCTGTTCTCCCCGCCGACATGTCCCGGAGCTTACCGGCGGCCGGGAGGCGGAGATCTCCGCCGCTGATCTCCGCCCCCGGACACCGCTGATTGGCTGCTGGACTCCACAGTGATGTGTCCGCAGGCGGAGATTCTCCGCTGCGGACACATCTTTCGGCCCTGCTTTACACTGCGTTTGTGTCTGCATGCCATCAGCATGCAGACACAAACGCAAATGTAAAGCCAGCCTAAGTAATCCCAGGGAAACTCGCAAAGTAACTGCTGTTACTTTGCGAGCCGAGTCCAGCTGTCTTCTCTGTGCAGGCTGCCGCAGCTCCAGGGTACTAGAGCCCGCCTGCTCACAGAGATGATGTAGCAGAGCTTCGATTGTTCTCAGTCTGCTCATTCCCTGTGCATAGACATCTATATCTATGCACAGGGGATGTAGCAGAGAGGACATCGCGTTTTGGACTACGTCGGACGGAAGAGGATTTTTTTAATTAAAGATGAAGTCCCTAATGGCTTTTTTTTTTTATTTCTAATAAAAAAAAATTCTCTGTGTTGTGTTTTTTTAACCCTTTATTGGAGATTCTTAATGGCTGGGTCAAACGTGGCCTGACATTAAGAATCTCGGGCTTAATACCAGCTTGTATAACAAAGCTGGTATTAACCCCTTTATTACCCAGCGTGCCACCGCCACCAGGGCCGCTGGAAGAGCGGAGTTTAGCGCCAGAGGATGGCGCTTCAATGAACGCGCCATCTTCTGGGGCGGCTGCGGGCTGCAATTTGCAGCGGAGGGTGCCCAGAAAGCTTGGGCCTCCCTGCGCTGTGGATTCCAGCCCCCAGCTGCTTAGCTGTACCTGGCTAGACATAGAAATTGCGCGGAGCCCCACGCATTTTTTTTTTATTATTTCATGAAATTCATGAAATAAGTAAATAAAAGGGCTCCCCTATATTCTTGTGTCCGGCCAGGTACAAATAGGCACCTGGGGGTTGGGGGCAGCCCGTAGCTGCCTGCTGGATCCGGCTGGTTCCAGAAATACGGCGAAGCCCACGTGAAATTTTTTTCTGACAAATCCATAAAACAATGTAAATAAAAGGGACTGCATCTTTATTAAGCCCTGGACTATGGGCGAGGGGTTAATAAAGATGCAGTCCCTTTTTTAGGATTTTTTTATTGATTTTTCAGAAAAAAAATTACATGGTCTTTCTGGAACCAGCCGGATCCAGCAGGCAGCGACGGGCTGCCCCCAAACCCCAGGTGCCTATTTGTACCTGGCCAGACACAAGAATATAGGGGAGCCCTTTTTTTTTATTATTTCATGAATTTCATGAAATAATAAAAAAAAAAATGCGTGGGGCTCCGTGCAATTTCTATGTCTAGCCAGGTACAGCTAAGCAGCTGGGGGCTGGAATCCGCAGCGCAGGGATGCCCAAGCTTTCTGGGCACCCCCCACTGCAAATTGCAGCCTGCAGCTGTCCCAGAAGATGGCGCGTTCATTGAAGCGCCATCCTCTGGCGCTGAACCCCGCTCTTCCAGCGGCCCTGGTGGCAGTGGCACGCTGGGTAATAAAGAGGTTAGGGCCAGCTTTGTATTATCAGCTGGCCCTAAGCCCGAAATTTATGGCGGTTACGCCAATATTAGACATGACCGCCATGAATTTCTATTAAATTGTTTTAAAAAAACACAACACAGAGAAAAATTTTTATTAGAAATAAAAAAAAAAGCCATTAGGGACTCCATCTTTAATTAAAAAAATCATCTTCCGTCCGACGAAGTCCAAAACGCGATGTCCTCTCTGCTACATCCCCTGTGCATAGATATAGATGTCTATGCACAGGGAATGAGCAGACTGAGAACAATCTCAGCTCTGCTACATCAGGCAGCAGGTGGGCTCTAGGACCCTGGAGCTGCGGCAGCCTGCACACAGAGCAGACAGCCTGACTCTTATCTGTGCGAGTTTCCCAGCGATTACTTGCACAGTAATCGAGTCCAATGCAAATCAATGGCAAAACTAGGATTGCTTCAGGCTGAAGCTTCCGAGACACATCTGTGATTTGTAAATCGCACACTACTCGCTATTACTCGCTTCCCCATTCATTAACATTGGACTCGCTAGACTCGCAACGAGTCAAGTGATTCTGAGTAATTTAGCATTCGCCCAACACTACTAGTCCCTAAATGTGTTTTTTTTTTACTTTATGTCCCGTGAGGCTTTGTTAAAGCGGAGTTTCAAATAAAGTATCATCAGGTGGCAGGAACTGAACTGACTCAAACACAGCATCTATCACCCCATCTGGACCAGGACATCAACAGAAGGTTGTGCTAGAGTCTGTTACAACAGTTCTTTCACTGCCGCCCTGTTAAGATGTCCTGAATCTAATGCCCTGATGTAAACTGCTTCCTGCTGTGAAATAAGATGTCATTAGGGGATGGTAATACAAGCACAGAGAGAGACACCAGTGCTGCCCCACAGCTTCTATCATCATCCCTCAACCCCTTGATGATGAAATGTTTAATGGCAGCAGTAGTTGTTATGAGGAGGGACTGGTTTCACTCACCCTGCTTCTGTCACCGACCCCTGTTGACGTCTTGTTTCACAATAAGAAGCAGCAGTAATGGAGACAGAAGCATACTGCTGGAGATGTGGACCCATAGCTTGAATCAGAGTAATGAATTCAGGACATCTTCAGAGGGAATTGATGACAACAACTGTAAGTTGCGCCACTCCCAGATGTCCTGTTCCAAATGGCGTGATAATAGCTACAAGAAAATGAGTAAAGACTAAGCCTCTCCTTTAAATTTCCTCTAAAACTAAACATCACAGGAAAATAATGAAAATAAACATTCAGGCATTAGAAACAGGGATAAGTGTAAGATACTTTATGAAAAAGCAAATGATAAAAGTATTTTGGGTATAAAAATAGCGATTTATAAAGGACACTTTATGCATCATACCACCCCTTTAAGAAAACTTATTTTAAACTATAAAATATAAACTATCTTTCACTCACCCTCTTTAACCCCACCTTCCTCCACCATTACACTTTGTCACCTTCGATATATATACTTGTCTACTCTCTCCAGCATGATTCAAATTAATCATACCCAATCCACAGGCCATGTAACATATCATTGTCAGGGCTACAAAAATGATATTTGTTAATACTTACATTTTAGTAATTGCAATGCCTTCAGTTTCTTAAATGGTATAACACCTCTCTGCAATAAAATAACCTTGTCTTAATTGGCATCACACATTTTCCCAGCCTAGAAGATCACAGCCTTTTTTTTTTGCATATTAGACTTATCTTTTGATAACATTTTAATGCATTGTATTTTAAATGGTAGATTTGTCTTTTGTTTTAAATCATTAATAAAAAAGATTGTTGTAAATAAAAAGATATAATGGCAAGATGTTATATTTACCAATACATTCAGTGAGTAAAATATATTGAATTTGATTGCAAGATTCAATCCCTAGCACTCAAGTACATCATATAGTTTTAGTACATTATACGATTAGTCAACAATGTGTGTTACTATATGGTATGAAAAATTATTAGGCAAGTGAGTATTTTGGCCATAGATTTTTTATGCTATATAGATTGGAATGCTTCTTACATGAAGAATACCAGGAAATGTGGGAGGGTGCGGTCCAAGGATGCCAACACCCTTTATCAAGCTCCCAATGCATCTCTATCAGAATTTACTCCCTATGCAATAAATAACACAGGTCAACAAAAAAAATTTTTTTTTCTGGTGCCCAAAATATTTTAATGAATTTGGGGTATTTTTGGGGTGCTGATTCTGAATATGCTATCAGTTTTGCCAGATTGGCTCAAGTTTTTGAGATTTTTGGTATCTTATTTATAGCACTTGTTGGTAAATGCGACGCATCATCTCATTAATTTCTTTGGATTAGTACTTGAACTGAGCAGTTCTCAATATAGTTTTGTGTTAATTAGTGTTCTAAAAGTTTGTTCATAGCTTGATTTTTGCACTAACTTTATGTTGTTGTCTGTTTTCCAGTGAAAAGCATGAACTCATCAAGAAGAAGTTGTCTTAACGATCCAGACTCATTCTGTTACATTTGTGGTGAATATACACTGACAAAACATAGAAGAAACATAACAGACTTCGTTAAAAAAGTGTATTTTGCCTATTTTGGGGTTATGCTTGGGGACCAAGACAAGTTTTGGGCACCACACATAGTGTGCAAAGCATGTATCGAATTATTACGAAAATGGAGCAAAGGACAAAGAACAAGCTTCAAATTTGGTGTTCCAATGGTGTGGAGAGAGCAAAAAAATCATCATGATGACTGTTATTTCTGTGCAGTGCAAGTACAAGGATTCAATAAGCATAAGAAACGAAAATGGGAGTATCCTAACATGGAATCTGCAAGAAGGCCTGTCCCTCATTGTGAAGATGTGCCTGTACCTGTGTTTACCATGTTACCTGACCTTCCCCCACCTGATGATGATGATGAAATGCAGGGTATGGAGCTAAGCATTAGTTCTGGAAGTGAACTAGAATATGAAGGAAGTTTCAGAACACCTACGCAATTTACCCAAGGAGAGCTCAACGATCTAATAAGAGACCTCAACCTCTCAAAAAGTGCATCCGAACTTTTAGCTTCAAGGCTAAGTGAAAAAAATTGTCTGACGCCTGGAACTAAAATTACATCTTACAGGACCAGAGAAGAAGCACTTCTTCCATTTTTCTGTGAAGATGACCTATTTGTATATTGTAAGGATATTCCTGGCCTGATGCTGCAAATGGGTTTACAAGTATATCGTCCTGTAGACTGGAGGCTTTTCATAGATAGTTCTAAAAGGAGTTTGAAATGTGTTTTGTTGAACAATGGCAATCAGTGTGCATCTCTTCCAGTAGCTCACTCAACTAAACTTGCAGAACAATACCAAAATGTCAAAATGGTCTTGGAGAAACTGTGCTACCATGAACATTCGTGGCTGATATGTGTTGATTTAAAAATGGTCAACTTTTTACTTGGACAGCAAAGTGGATACACAAAGTATCCTTGCTTCATCTGCATGTGGGATAGTAGAGCAAAACATCAGCACTGGGAGAAACTGAATTGGCCTCCAAGGGACACCTTGACAGTAGGAGCATCAAACATAGTGAACGAACCTTTGGTGGACAGGGAAAAAATCATTCTACCACCACTTCACATAAAGTTAGGATTAATGAAGCAGTTCGTCAAGGCATTAGACAAAGATGGTAATTGCTTCATGTACATCTGCAGATCTTTCCCTCGTCTTAGTAACGAAAAACTGAAGGCAGGAATCTTTGATGGTCCTCAAATTCGGAAACTCATTAAAGATTCAAATTTTCCTAAGGAAATGAATGACATTGAAGCTGCTGCATGGTGTAGTTTTGTGTTGGTAGTGAAGAACTTCTTGGGAAATCAAAAGGCAGACAATTATGAAGAACTGGTACAAAACATGCTATTGAGATTTAGAAATCTGGGTGTACACATGAGCATTAAATTGCATTATCTTCACAGTCACTTGGACAGATTTCCAGAAAACCTTGGAGATTTTAGCGAAGAACAAGGGGAGAGATTTCATCAGGATATTATGGTGATGGAGGAAAGGTACCAAGGCAGATGGGACAGACATATGATGGCTGATTACTGCTGGAATCTACAGCGTGACTGCCCCAATAGCTCACATAGAAGGAAATCATATAAAAAGCGCTTTTCCAGCGATTAAATGTCTATCTTTCATGTCTTGTTCATTTTTGAAGATTACTTTCTAAAACTAGTTAAAATAAACTGAAATCAACATTTACTTTGTTAAATTTATTGTATTCATGACAATATCAATAAAGTTAATGCGCGTGTAGCAAAAACGTCTTTTTTTTTACACATTTTACGAAAAATCTCAAAAACTTGAGCCAATCTGGCAAAACTGATGACATATTCAGAATCAGCACCCCAAAGTTACCCTAAATTCAATGAAATATCTTTGGCACCAAAATGCTGTTGACCAGTGTAATTTTATAAATTTAATATGTATGATATAGGGGATATAATCGATAAAAATACCTAAGAATGGGAAATGTGCAATACACAGAAGTAAATCCAGAGCACATTGAGAGCAGTGAATGTCAGGGCAACAGAAAACATATAGTAAATGATAGTACTACAAGATAACTAATAGAAGTAAAATCAATTGTCATATTAACATATCTATATTTGATGCCCAGTATAAAAAGTATTCATGTGAAAGGAGTAATTCACAGCAGTAGACAAGAACTATAAGGGTAACATCACACGAGGCCATAGTGGCGGCTATTTTATAGGCGACGCAGGGGCGTGGCCTATCGCCGCCGACATAGCCTGTGCGTCACCTAATGTAAATAGGTGATGGCGACGCCTTTGAGTGGTAGCCTGGTTTCTCAGCAGTGCTCTGAAACCAGGCGACCACTCTGGGGCGATGTGTACACATCGCCCCATGTAACAGGGGGACGGCGATCTTACAGGCCATGGGAACCATATGCTCCCATGTTACGGAATTGCATCTGGGGTTTTTGAACACCCCAGCGGCGATGGCGCCTGTAAGATCGCCGCTGCATCGCCGGAGGTATCGCCGCATGCAAACATGCGACGGTGACGCTGCTGGGGCGCCAAAAATGTGCGTGCTCCCGCCCGTCGCCGCCGACATCTCCGGCGACATCACCTCGTGTGATGGTACCCTAAGAAATACATGAAAAATACACAGGGTAATAGCTGTGCATAACCCCTTCTGAAGAAGGTATAAGGTTACATTAAAGTGACTGCTCACCATGAGCAATGCTTTCACACTAATGGTCCCAAGAGCCGCAGTGGTAAGAGCGGTGATGTCAGAGAGTTCATCTGAAGTCACAGCTGGGGAACATCAGTGACATCACTGCTCTCACAGCTGTGGCTCCCGATGCCGCCAGTGTGAGAGCATTTGCTCGTGGTCACATTAATTTCACCGCTCAACATGATCTAGCAGAGCCAGGGAGTGTCATCGAGGGACATCGTGTTGTAGATTTACCACTGGAGATGTGTATGTTTTGAGTTAATAAATGGGTAAGAGAGGATCTCTGTGTGTTTTATTTTTCAAATAAAGGATTTTTCCCTGTGTCTGTGTTTTTGCTATTTGCTTACAGGATTGGTAATATGGGTGTCTCATAGAGGCCTGAACATCGCCAAACCAGGGCTTGATGAAAGCTGCCAATTCACAGCTGTCATTAACCCCTTCTATTATCCCAATTGCCGCTACACCAGGACAATCAGAATAAGTCGGGTAAGCACCAGGATTTGGTGGATCAATTGGATGAGCCACATTCTGGGGAAGCAGCTGACTGCTATTCTTAACCTGGGGGTGCAATATCCACGCAGTTTTTTTAAATGATTTATTTAATTAATTAAAAAAACACTCACCTGCTGTGCCCATATTTTGATATGCAACCAACATAGGCCAGGGTCACATTTCCGTTTTTGTTGCAAAATCCTGATCCGGTTTTGAGCTTTAAAAAAGCTCAAAACCGGACCAGGAAACGCTCCTCATAGGAGCCTATGCAAAACACCGGATGGCTTCACAAGCCATCCGGTGGCCGGATCCGGCACTGCTGCCTGCGTTAAAAATCATGCAGGCAGCAGTTTTCGCAGCGTTTGCCGGGACCGCACTGCGGTCACCGGATGGCTCAGGATGTGTAATCCCTGAGCCATCCGGTAACTGCCGAGGTTGCGGATCCCGGCTATTGCCGGGATCAGCAAACCTAGTAAAGAGTTAAATTGATTGCTAAATGACTGTTTGAGGTCTGTAGGGGGGCTTAGACCCCCCTACAGACCGGCCGCCCACTTCGGTGGCCTCCTACTACAATATCCCCGATGGCACGGGCTCATCCGAGCCCGTGCAAGTCCCCACACCCCCAGCCCCCCGAATTACTATACCGGGGTGCCTGCACCCCTCTGGTATAGTTATTCCTGTATGTGTGGTAAATGATATATTACAGTAATGTAGTTCATATTTACGGGTCTTCTCCTGCAGTGTTGTGCTAAATCCATGGGCGGGGCTGTTTGCGGCAGCCTCCGCCCCCTTATTTCTCATGGCCGCCCCCTCTTTGCCTCATCCATTGATGTGAGGCCGGACGCGTCATGAAAGGGGCGGGGCGCACGGTGTGACGCGATTCGCCCCGCCCCTTTCATGACGCGTCCGGCCTCACATCAATGGATGAGGCAAAGAGGGGGCGGCCATGAGAAATGAGGGGGCGGAGGCTGCCGCAAACAGCCCCGCCCATGGATTTAGCACAACACTGCAGGAGAAGACCCGTAAATATGAACTAGATTACTGTAATATATCATTTACCACACATACAGGAATAACTATACCAGAGGGGTGCAGGCACCCCGGTATAGTAATTCGGGGGGCTGGGGGTGTGGGGACTTGCACGGGCTCGGATGAGCCCGTGCCATCGGGGATATTGTAGTAGGAGGCCACCGAAGTGGGCGGCCGGTCTGTAGGGGGGTCTAAGCCCCCCTACAGACCTCAAACAGTCATTTAGCAATCAATTTAACTCTTTACTAGGTTTGCTGATCCCGGCAATAGCCGGGATCCGCAACCTATGCAGTTACCGGATGGCTCAGGATTACACATCCTGAGCCATCCGGTAACCGCAGTGCGGGATTCAGCACACATTTTTGTAAAAAAATGTGTGTGCCCGCCATTGCGTTCACCGCATCCGGATCCGGATGCGGTGAATGCAATTTAGGTTGTCAATGTGACCCTACCCATAATGCACATGGCTGGGGGCTGCAGCTCGCAGCCCTGTGCATTATCTGCACTGTTCATCACAATATATGGGGGACCCCATGCACTTTTTTTCAATTATTTATTTATTTTTACCAACATATGAAGGCAGGTTCATTGCCACATTCTAATATGTACACCAACCAATTTCAGACACCGGTACAGATTGTGTGGACGTAGTCTGACTGACACAACCATTCCCAGACTCTGTCACAGGTGCTGTCACAGTGAGTGGGCAGGTGGATGTGGTGAATTATCATGAGGCTTAAAGGGATCCTGTCACCTCCAAAACGCCACCTAAGCTTCAAAATCATGTCCCTGCAGCATCCCATCACTAATCTCACACTCCTTTTCTCTCTGAAAAGCATCCTGTTAAAGTGCAGAAAAACGTTTTATAACTTACTCACTAGTGATGTTAATTAGCAGGGCTATATTCTTTAACCCTTAGGGCGTGTTCTGAATGTGCCTCTTTGTCATAAGATCAAACCCTAATGGGCGTGATCTTCTATTCATGTTGTATTCAGGTGTCATCCCTGCTCTGCCAATCTGATTGATATCTGTGGGTTCCATGCAGCAGCCAATGATACTTTTGTGGTAGTTGTGACCCCTTCACGACAATCCTAGGTGAGTCTAACTGATTACACTCACCTTACAATTTTTTGGATAAGACCCTATATTCCGCTTCTTCATTTCAGTAGTCACATAGTGACGGAGGACTTGAAGAGTTTGGCTAGGGTCACACTTGCACGATTCTAAGTTCCCTGCGTTGTTTGCAGAAAACTTTGCAGCATGATGCGTTCCCCTGTGCATTGTGCAAGTCGCACTCCTCGCAGCCCGCTGTGTAGCTGGTATTCAGGGAACACAGCGGGTTGCTAGGGGCCGCGTTCACCGCTATGCAGCCTGCGTGTAGGCTGCGTGCAGGCTGCGTAGGGAGAAAAAATTCTACGTTTTCTGCAAACAATGCAGGGAACTTAGAATCGTGCAAGTGTGACCCTAGCCTTAGACCGGACAACTTCTTTGGGTCATTGGCTAGGGTCACACATGCCAATCAGTTTTTTCCACTGGTTTCAATAACAAATCCATTATTTTAAGGCTGGTTTTTGAGCCTCCTGTGCAGCTATGCATTTATTGGACTTTGCCATTTTTTGCCAAAAAATGCTAGCAAAAACAGATCCGTTAATGGATTGTGCCTACATGTGCCATTTGTTAACGGATCCGTTTCCCATAGGGCCCCATGTTAAAAAAATGGATCCATTTTTTTACTGCACTTAAAAAACGCTGCTTGCAGCATTTTTTGGGTCCTGTTAAAAAACGCATAGTAGAGCAGTCACACTTGAGTCCAGGATCTGTTAACAGCATCAGTTTTTGGACTTAGAATTGTAAAGTTGAAAAACTAACGCAAATAACAGATCTAGTGCTTATGTGTGACCCTAGGCATCTTCTATTTTGTGGTACCCTCACCTCAATAGGTCAGAAATATTTGAGTAGCTTAAGGAGGACCTATAGAATATTATACAGGTGGTTTAAATGCTAGTTAACATGTGTAAGCTTATCTCTTTTGCTCTTGTGCGCTCTCTCCATATAGTGTATATAGTAATTTTTTTGTATAGAAAAAAATAAAGTATACAAAAATTTTCATCACTTCTCTTTCCCCATTAATGGGTCTCTGTCAGGTAATTTTTCAGTATGATGCTAATAGTACCCTTGAATAGTGCTCGAGCAGCCATTGTAAAAAAATGTAATAATTATTCCTGAACTCTGTGTAGTTTTCTTGCTATAAGCATCTTCACACTCTGTAGACAACTGGCTGCACTAGTCTTGTCCATTACTTTCACTGCTGAATAGTCAATTGCATGTAAATGTTATTTATATATCCATGCCTAATATTTGGTTTGTTCAAGCTGCTTCTGAGAGGGAGCGGGAGGCAGAGATAGAAAGCCTGGGGTCACACAAGCCCTGGATCTGTTATTTGCATCAGTTTTTCAACTTTAGAATTCTAAGTAAAAAAACAGATTTGTATTCTTAACATGGGGCACTATGGGAAACGGATCCGTTAATAAATGGTACATATAAGGCATCATCCGTTTTTGCTAGCATTTTTTGGCAAAAAATGGCAAAGTCCAAAAATGCATAGCTGCACAGGAGGCTCAAAAAATAGCCTTAAAATAATGGATCTGTTATTGGATCCATTAAAAAAAACTGATTGGCATGTGTGACCCTAGCCAAAGGGGGAGATGTTTGTGCTGCAACTCTTGTAGTAAGTTGACTACAGTGCGTGTTGTCCATGAGAGGAATTTCTCTGTGTGTATGTGAACATTTGTATTCCTGTATACATAAAATAAGTGTATCTGCTCAGCAAATGAACAAATGTTCATATAAACACATAGAAATATCTCAGACAGCAAACACTATATATATGCCTCAGATACACACAATGACATTTGTTCATGCTGGAGGGAAATGAGGATGTCAGAAGTGCTGCTCTGTCTGCTCTGTGCTGCTCTGTCTGCTAAAGCCCCCGTCACACATAGTGAGATCGCTGTTGCGTCATAGATTTAGTGAACCAACAGCGACCTCACCAGCGATCTTGCTATGTTTGACATATAGCAGCGATTGGGTCCCCGTTGTGACATCGCCAATTGTGTCGGAATGGCCTGGACCATTTTCTGATCATTGGGTTCCCGCTGGGCAGCATGCATCAGTGTGTTTGACGCCTTAACAAGGACCTCGTTGGCGACTTAGAACTCAGGTCTGAGTCATCAAACTAGCTGCTGTGTGACAGGGTCCCAATGACCGCTGAGGTCATTATACGGGTCACCGTATCGTTGCTGCATTGTTGAGTAGATCTGACTGTTTGACATCTCACCAGCGACCATGTAGCAATGTTCCAGCGATCCTTACTAGGTCATATAGTTGTCGGGATCACTGGAACGTCACCAGGTGTGACGAGATCATAAGAGCACACATTTTTCCGGTGCTGTCTCTACTGCAATGAGTGTAGACAGGATCTGCTGCCCTGGTGAGCAGCACAGAAAGGAGGATAAAGATCCTTGATAAGAAGAGACCCAGTGCTAAGGGTAGGGTCACATTACAGACATGAATTGCATTCACCGCATCCGGATCCGGATGCGGTGAACGCAATGCCGATCACACACATTTTGTGACCAAAATGTGTGCTGAATACCGCACTGCGGTAACCGGATGGCTCAGGATGTGTAATCCTGAGCCATCCGGTAACTGCATAGGTTGCTGATCCCGGCTATTGCCGGGATCAGCAAACTGTCCTATGAGTATTAAATAGTTAAAATAACTAACCAAAGTAATGTTTCAGGTCTATAGGGGGGTCTTAGACCCCCCTATAGACCGGCCGCCCACTCCGGTGGGCTGCTACTACAATATCCCCGATGGCACGGGCTCCTTGGAGCTCCGTGCAAGTTCCCACAACTCCCGCCCCCCGTATCTGTACAGAGGGGTGCCTGCACCCCTCTGTTAGAATTATCCCTAAATGTGGCATACACAGATTAGTTATAGTAATAAAGGTCGATAGTTACGTCATTCTTCATAGTTCTTCAGCATCTATCTATGGGCGGGGCTTTGTTCTTCTGCCGCCGCCCATGGAATGATGATGGCCGCCTCCTGTGGCCTTCTCCCTGTCTGTTCAGGGCGGCCGCGTCATGAAAGGGGCGGGGCTACGGTCGCGTCATACCGTAGCCCCGCCCCTTTCATGACACGGCCGCCCTGAACAGACAGGGAGAAGGCCACAGGAGGCGGCCATCATCATTCCATGGGCGGCGGCAGAAGAACAAAGCCCCGCCCATAGATGGATGCTGAAGAACTATGAAGAATGACGTAACTATCGACCTTTATTACTATAACTAATCTGTGTAAGCCACATTTAGGGATAATTCTAACAGAGGGGTGCAGGCACCCCTCTGTACAGATACGGGGGGCGGGAGTTGTGGGAACTTGCACGGAGCTCCAAGGAGCCCGTGCCATCGGGGATATTGTAGTAGCAGCCCACCGGAGTGGGCGGCCGGTCTATAGGGGGGGTCTAAGACCCCCCTATAGACCTGAAACATTACTTTGGTTAGTTATTTTAACTATTTAATACTCATAGGACAGTTTGCTGATCCCGGCAATAGCCGGGATCAGCAACCTATGCAGTTACCGGATGGCTCAGGATTACACATCCTGAGCCATCCGGTTACTGCACAGCGGTACAGGGAACCGCTGCGAAAACTGCTGCCTGCATGATTTTTAACGCAGGCAGCAGTGCCGGATACGGCCACCGGATGGCTTGTGAAGCCATCCGGTGTTTTGCATTGGCTCCTATGAGGAGCGTTTCCTGGTCCGGTTTTGAGCTTTTTTGGAAGCTCAAAACCGGATCAGGATTTTGTAAAAAAAACGGGAATGTGACCCTACCCTATCACTGTGTCCACTCAGAATGTATGAAGAAATCACTGACTAATAAACTAAATGTCGTTTCAGGCTGGGGTCACAGTTGACATGCGTTTTTTAGTGCCTTTTAAAAACTCATGCGTTTTACCATGCGTTTTTACATGTCCGCATGAGTTTTTTAAGGTGTGTGATGGCTCCCTGCGTTTTTGGCTGCGTTTTTAAATCCACACCAAAAATAGTGCATGTACTATTTTTTGGTGCGTTTTGAAAAACGCATGCGTTTTTTTAACATGGGCTCCTATGGAAAACGCATGCGTTTTTGAATGGCACTAAAAGGTACTAATTGTACATGCGTTTTTGCATGCATTACCCATAAGGCCCCATATTAAAAAACGCATGCATTTTTGGAAATGCACCAAAAACGCATTGTACAGTCACACATGCGTTTTTGCTATTAGGGCATGCGTTTTTTAACATGGGGGCCTATGGGTGCGTTTTTACATGCGTTTTTGAAAACGCAGGTCTCCAAAAACGCTTATAAAAAATGCTACTGTGACCCCAGCCTCATAAAGAATTTATTTAGTCTCAAATTTAAAAACAATGTACGACTATGTTCGGTATTTCTGAGGTCTGTGATGGATGGCTGCAATCGCTCCTATGCTTTGCGTATATTCATGACCTGCTGAAAACACTGAAGACAGTTGTTTAGACTTTAGGTTTTGTAGGTTCTAGTAGCAGTCTTCATTTTTACTTGTACAGCTTTTTATTTTATACCCTTTGTCTTACTTTAGAAAAGTTATCTTGTTGGTATGTATCGGGCCTCCTCATCCAACAGTATGGTACATATGTATGATCTGGGAATAAATAATTGAGGTTATAATTACATATCCTAGATATAAGGGTGGGGGACTGTATTGTGGAGTTTTGGAGTACCTTACGTTATCCTCCAGTTGGACTGGATTCTAGTATTTAACTTTATTATTGTTCTAGCTCTTGTGTGCCTTTTCCAGTTCTCTTATGTTAATGTGTTAAATTCTGGTGCCAACAAGAATTAGTTAGTGACTGGCATTGTGATCTCTCTTCTTATATTAAGTACCGGTGCTATACCTTTAATAGATTGTCACAGAGGGTACATCTACTGACCACTGACAGTCAGCAATTGCATGCAAGCCTATGTGAGTGATTTCTACTGAACTTTGGTTGTGTGCTTGCAGAGGAGAGCAGTGCAGTAGAGTGATGTCACTACATAAATATTTATTCACTGGGGAGTTGGCAGCAAAGAAGTAAGTGATTATTCACTGCGATTGACATATGGAATGAATCTTTTTTTTGCAGTTTACAGAGGATAGGGCATGAGTATAAATAAAGGAAATGCATGAATAGAGAGAGCTTCACCAGAGGAATTAGAAAATGATATCAGTTACATATGGATTTTTGACCTGACAGATTCGCTATAAAAATGCTTCTGGGTTTAACAGCGGTAACGCTATGCGGTGCTGGAAAAAGTACTAAGTTTAAACCACAATCCAGTAGGCTTGGGTCAAACCGTAAATGTGACCCTAGCCTTATGCAACTTTTCTGATAAGTCATCAATGTCCTGTGACTAAATAAACCCATTAATGACATTTGTGTATAAAGGTATAAGTGTATTTCAATAAACAATGTCTTCTAAAATTTTTATTGAATTCTACTTTCATTAAACTGCCAATATTACATATAATACGTTTTAATGAATATATTACTTTAGAGATACATTAAAATGTACATGTCACTAAATTTGGGTGTTTTAAACTGAAAGCACCACCTTCAACAACTTCTATGCTGCATTCTAACAAGGTGGCTACGATGCCCTGACTACCCTGTATTCTCCGGATTGCACACTGTGCTCTCATCTCCTGCGGGTAGAGCCTAAAACTCTTTTGCGCATACATAAACCGTTAAGGTCTCTGCACAATAACAGTGATCTTGCGTGATCCCGAGAATCCTCTGCACAGGTGTGTGTTTTGGTTTTCACTCAGAAGAAGAGGCTGTCTGATGGCGAGGAGAGGTGAGACGGACCGATTTGCAATCAAACCCATCGGATTGCAAATAGGTAATTATAAGGGGATTGGGAAGTTTTTAAAACTTATTTATTAGATGTACAGGGCAGTCAAGTCATAATAGCCACCTTCTTAAAATGCATCATAGGTGCTGTAGAAGGAGGCGCTTTTAGTTTAAAACACCCAAATCTGGTGACAAGTTCACATTAATGTGTTCATACATTCTTTTAGTATTACATATCACTAAAGGGGTTTTCCAATAACAAGATATTCATGACCCATCAGCAGATAGTGCAGGACAGATCCTATTAAAATGAATAGAAGCATTGTTATGACAATGAATGGAGAGCCATTGTGCAGCTCAATCCTTAGTGTTAACATCCGGAGGGTTCTGGAAAAAAAATAACAACTAAAACGTAAACATAGGCTGTGGTCACAGTTGCCATGCGTTTTTTTTAGTGATTTAACAAAACTCATGCGTTTTTTCATGTCAGCATGAGTTTTGTAAGGTGTGTGATGGCTCCCTGCGTTTTTGGCTGCGTTTTTGAATCTGCACCTAAAAATAGTGCTTGTAGTATTTTTTTGAGCGTTTTGAAAAACGCATGCGTTTTTGTAGAAAACGCATGCGTTTTTGTAACATGGGTTCCTATGGGAAACGCATGCAAAAACGCATGCACAATTAGTACCTTTTAGTGCCATTCAAAAACGCATGCGTTTCCCATAGGAGCCCATGTTAAAAAAACGCATGCGTTTTTTGAAACGCATGCGTTTTTTTAACATGGGCTCCTATGGAAAACGCATGCGTTTTTGAATGGCACTAATTGTACATGCGTTTTTGCATGCGTTTTCCATAAGGCCCCTTATTAAAAAACGCATGCGTTTTTGGATATGCTCCAAAAACGCATGGGACAATCACACATGCTTTTTGGCTATTAGGGCATGCGTTTTTTAACATGGGGGGCCTATGGGTGCGTTTTTTACATGCGTTTTTGAAAACGCAGGTCTCCAAAAACGCATGTGAAAAATGGTACTGTGACCACAGCCTTAGATGGGTTATCATGATTCTGTTACCGGACAACCCATAATTGTTTAAAATATTTTATAAAAAAGTAAACCACACACATTACAAAATTATCAATATCAACAACTTTTACTGGTTGAAATGTAATTAATTTTAGTCATGTATGAAATGGTGTTGCAAAAGTAGATTTTTAAGTGGACTTTTTCCTGTTTTAAATAGATGAGAGAAAATTTATTTTTTTATTTTGTTTTAATCACTTACTGACATTGAACTTGCCATTATGTGCAATGACAGGTCCCATGTTTGATGTAGGCTCAGGTAGTATCATGCGGTATTGCGACAGAGAGAGGTCTCTGCTATTCCAATAGATAGGTCACAGCACCTGCACTGGTTGATCTGCCTTGCTTTCCATTTAGGCTAGCTTCACACCACAGTTTTTGGGATCCTGTTCTGTCTGGTTTGAACAGTGCAGAATAGGATCTGTTTTTGCCTCTCATGTATCCCTGTGGTGCAGGATTTTTGGCCACCGGTGAAAAAATCAGACAAACAGATCCGGGGCGATCTGGTGCCTATAACATGGTAATCTATGGGTGCCAGATCCATGAAAAAATTGGATCGTTTCCCCGGATCGGATTTTAAGCACAGAGCATGCTTAGAAATACTGCTGTGCAAACTTCAGCACCACTTCAAGCACAGGCTGTGAATTCAGCACCAAGAGCAGCGGCAGAGCAGACACAGGCAGACTTCAGCACCATGGACAGCATCAGAAAACGAATCCTGTAAAAAACTGCATCCGGAACCACAATTTCTACACATCCCTTCCTGTCAGGTTCTGTCAGGGTGATCCTGCAAAAAACAGGATCCACCCTGACAGCCAAAAACCGTAGTGTGAAGCTAGTCTTGTCTGTGCAGATTTTCCTTATGCTGGTATTGCTAGGGTTAAGCAGTTCCTTTTGTCTTTCTTGGCTTTCCATCCTGAGTTTTCTCAGCTGTTCTTATTTCTCCACTCCCCTCTAGATAAGTACTCACCTCTTTTCCTAAGTTGCTGCCAATGACAGCTTGCTATTCTGTGGTCCTGGCACGGAGTTGTGAGCTGTGTAAAGAGAAATAGTTTGGCACTTGATCCTGGAGATTACTTAATAGACATTTGTTTGATGTCCTCTTATTCATTATCTCCCTTTTTATTTATGTCCCTCTCCTCTTTTTTTACTCACCTATTGTTTGGGATTTATGTTAAGTGAATGTAGAGTCTTTTTCCTTTGTCTATCATTTTCACTTTGAGTCTTTATCATAGTACAGGACTTATATTCCTGCTGTCTTGCTCACTAGACAGGGTCATGATTAGGGTAAAACAGGAATATGCACATGATTGCTGCATGGAGTAAAATAACCCATCTAGAGATGTCAGGAAGCACAGGGTTGCTCAGGGGATGTTACCGGGTTTACTCTTCCTGTGGTTTCCTAGAGGCACTTTTTTCTACCCTATACTTCTCATTGTGCACCATTTAGCCTCTTGGTGAAGTGTGATAACCAAGGTCTACCCTGGAGTGATAACTACTGTGTATCGTTAGCAAACCCAACCTCACAATCAGAGGCTTTAATTAAGACTGGGTGGGCACTTAGCCCTCTGGATAAGCTTCATACAGGGTGAAGGAAGGCTACACCCCTTCGCCCCAGCCTATTAGTATGACAGGTATAACGGCTTTCAGATGTCTGTCTTATACAACTGAAATCATATTCTAATAACAGTAAGTGGTGAAGAGGTTCTCTGCCCATTGCTTGTAACCCTATAAATTCCGCTTGACAGCACCATTTAAAGTGAGCACACGGGGTTGTGTTTTTTTTTTCACTATTTACTGTAATGTTACATATGACATTGCAATATATCATATAAGAGATGTAAAAATACCTATGGTCCGTTGGACAAAGGGGAGAAAAAATAAAAGTTAAAAAAGGGAAAATTTTCTAGTCTGAAGTATGTAGCTGGCATTGTTCATTGTTGTCTTTTCTAATTTTTCATTACAGGACTCCATTAAATATATTTGTTAACCAGGGCTCATCATAATGTGTGATGGTTATCATACTGTGTGGAAAGTTGTGTCAGGTTCATCATACCATGTAGAGGATTGTGTTGAGGTCACCATACTGTGTGGAGGGATGTGGGGGACATTATACTGTATAGTGGGGCATTATACTATTCAGATGGGTACTGTTTGGAAAGCCACTATACTGTATGAAGGGCTGTGTGGGAGGCCAACATTTTGTGTAGAAGGCTGTGTTGGGCCATCATAATGTGTCGGGGTCACTCTCGGGGGGTATACTTTGTGGGGGAGGAATTATCTGTGGGTTTATTACTGTTTTTGGTGGCACTTTTGTTGACATCATACTTTATGGGGCCATGAGAAGAGTATGTTAGTGAATATATAATAATGATATAATATTTATTCATTTATATAATGCTATTAATTCCATGGTGCTTTACATACATTTGCAAAACACTATTGCAATTGGGGCTCACAATCTAAGCATCCTATCAGTATGTCTTTAGAGTGTGGGAGGAAACCAGAGTGCCCAGAGGAAACCCATGCAAACACAGGGAGAACATACAAACTCCTTGCAGATGTTGTTGGGAATTGAACCCAGGACCCCAGTGCTGCAAGTCTGCAGTGCTAACCACAGAGCCACCATGCTGCCTGCATATGAACACCAAGGGGCTTCAGTAGGTGTAAAATTACTTTTTAAGGACATCAATGTTGTGAGATGTGCTCTTCTGTGAACCCTCTAAATTATTATTATTTATTTTTTAAAGAGGGGAGACACAATTATTATTTCAGTTATGTTTCCTATAATTTCTGTGAATATTCCTGCATAGACTATGGCTAGGGTCACATTTGTGGCTCAATTTTGGAAACCTGATCTGGTTTGGAGCTTTCAAAATCATGCAGGCTGCAGTTTTCGGAGCGGTTCTGGCAACCGCAATGTGGTAACCGTATTGCTCAAGATGTGTAAGGCTAGGGTCACACATGTGTCAGGTTTTTCAAATCCTGATCCGGTTTTGAGCTTTCAAAAAGCTCAAAACCAGATCAGGAAACACTCCCCATAGGAGCCCATTATAGTAACTGGATTGCTCTACATGCAATCCGGTTACCGGCTCCGGATCTGCAGCCTGCGCGAAAAATCATGCAGGCTGCAGTTTTTGGAGCGCTTCTGACAACCACAATGAGGGAATCGGATTGCTCAGGATGTGTAATCCTGAACAATGCTGTTACCGTATACTTTGCTCATCCCTGCTGCCGCAGGGATAAGCAAAATGTTAAATGTGTATTAACACATTAAATATGAATAGTAGCTGTGGGCAACATGTCTCTAGGGGTGCCCAACCCCCCTAGAGACATGCTGTCCACTCCTCTCAGAATGTTAGGGGTTAATAAGCCATTTACAGTAAGCCGGCTATTGTCGGCTTTATACAAATTAAAAATCAGAAAAAAGGCTGTATATAATGCAAATATATAAATCTTTATTGAAATAAATATATTGTACAAATTATTGGGTGACCAAGATTTTGGTGGTCTGCGTACTCCTCTCTCTAAATAGATAGCGATACAAAGGTGTAAACTGCTGTAGTAATATATAATTTATAGAGAAAAAACAGGTGCTAGAATCTACATAGTGCTGTAAGACTAATGTAACAAGGAAAAAGTGCTAGTGCAATATATCACAGACTCAAACTAAACAACAACCGTGATCAAGATAAAAGATCAGTTGACATGGGGGAATCAGTCAAACTCTTATCATTCCCTCCTATATTAATCAATGATCAACCAAACAAGTGAAACAGTGCAAAAAGGCTACAGCATATTTATCCACCCGAATAGTTCTCAATGTATTGCCACCATCAAATATTTACCTGGTCCTTGCAGACCACCAGAATGCCCCTACGTGCATGTTTCGGCTGCTGCCTTCTTTTGGGTGGGACTGTATTAATATTTAATCTACTATATAATTGCCGTAGGCACGTTTATGTCGGCCCCCGGCACGTCGTGGCTATGTCACACTGTGACGTCACCACGTCGTGCGAGGCATTGCCCGCGTAGCGGGCATTGCGACCCCTAGCGGGTGGGCAGGGGGGCCTAGCGCATCGTGCCACTCGGCATGAGGGGCCCATTGCCTCCACCCCCTGGGGGGCCCCGTGCTGACACCAGCCGCCCGCCGTCCGCCCGGAGAGGAGGGAGGACGGAACTTCCTGTCCGGCAGCTCTGCCCGCCCCTCCTCTCCTCCTACAGCACACGCACGGGCCGCGGCGCGGTGAGTCTGCACTCCCCTCCAGCCTGTGCTCTCCCCTCCAGCCTCCGCTCTCCCCTCCAGCCTCTGCCCTCCAGCCTCCGCTCTCCCCTCCAGCCTCCGCTCTGCCCTCCAGCCTCCGCTCTCCCCTCCAGCCTCCGTTCTCCTCTCCAGCCTCCCTTATGCCCTCCAGCCTCTGCCCTCCAGCCTCCGCTCTCCCCTCCAGCCTCCGCTCTGCCCTCCAGCCTCCGCTCTCCCCTCCAGCCTCCGCTCTGCCCTCCAGCCTCCGCTCTGCCCTCCAGCCTCCGCTCTCCTCTCCAGCCTCCGCTCTCTCCTCCAGCCTCCGCTCTCCCCTCCAGCCTCCGCTCTCCTTTCCAGCCTCCGCTCTCCCCTCCAGCCTCCGCTCTCCCCTCCAGCCTCCGCTCTCCCCTCCAGCCTCCGCTCTGCCCTCCAGCCTCTGCCCTCCAGCCTCCGCTCTGCCCTCCAGCCTCCGCTCTCCCCTCCAGCCTCCGCTCTGCCCTCCAGCCTCCGCTCTGCCCTCCAGCCTCCGCTCTCCCCTCCAGCCTCCGCTCTCTCCTCCAGCCTCCGCTCTCCCCTCCAGCCTCCGCTCTCCTTTCCAGCCTCCGCTCTCCCCTCCAGCCTCCGCTCTCCCCTCCAGCCTCCGCTCTCCCCTCCAGCCTCCGCTCTGCCCTCCAGCCTCTGCCCTCCAGCCTCCGCTCTGCCCTCCAGCCTCTGCTCTGCCCTCCAGCCTCTGCTCTGCTCTCCAGCCTCCGCTCTGCCCTCCAGCCTCCGCTCTGCCCTCCAGCCTCCGCTCTGCCTCTCAGCCTCTGCTCTGCCCTCCAGCCTCCGCTCTGCCCTCCAGCCTCCGCTCTCCCCTCCAGCCTCCGCTCTCCCCTCCAGCCTCCGCTCTGCCCTCCAGCCTCCGCTCTCCCCTCCAGCCTCCGCTCTCCTCTCCAGCCTCCGCTCTCCCCTCCAGCCTCCGCTCTGCCCTCCAGCCTCCGCTCTGCCCTCCAGCCTCCGCTCTGCCCTCCAGCCTCCGCTCCTCCCCTCCAGCCTCCGCTCTGCCCTCCAGCCTCTGCTCTGCCCTCCAGCCTCCACTCTCCCCTACAGCCTCTGCTCTGCCCTCCAGCCTCCGCTCTGCCCTCCAGCCTCTGCTCTGCCCTCCAGCCTCTGCTCTGCTCTCCAGCCTCTGCTCTGCTCTCCAGCCTCCGCTCTGCCCTCCAGCCTCCGCTCTGCCCTCCAGCCTCCGCTCTGCCCTCCAGCCTCTGCTCTGCCCTCCAGCCTCCGCTCTCCCCTCCAGCCTCTCCCCTCCAGCCTCCGCTCTCCCCTCTCCAGCCTCCGCTCTCCCCTCCAGCCTCCGCTCTCCCCTCCAGCCTCCGCTCTGCCCTTCAGCCTCCGTTCTCCCCTCCAGCCTCTGCCCTAAAGCCTCTGCCCTCCAGCCTCTCCTCTCCAGCCTTTCCCCTCCAGCCTCTCCTTTCCAGCCTCCAGCCAATCCCCTCCAGCCTCCAGCCAATCCCCTCCAGCCTCCGCTCTCCCCTCCAGCCTCTGCTCTCCCTTCCAGCCTTCGCTCTCCCCTCCAGCCTCTGCCCTCCCCTCCAGCCTCCGCACTCCCCTCCAGCCTCCGCTCTCCCCTCCAGCCTCCGCTCTGCCCTCCAGCCTTCGCTTTCCCCTCCAGACTCCGCTCTCCCCTCCAGACTCCGCTCTCCCCTCCAGACTCCGCTCTCCCCTCCAGCCTCCGCTCTCCCCTCTCCCCTCCAGCCTCTCCCCTCCAGCCTCTGCCCTCCAGCCTCTGCCCTCCAGCCTCCGCTCTCCCCTCCAGCCTTTCCCTTCCAGCCTCCGCTCTCCCCTCCAGCCTCTGCCCTCCAGCCTCTCCCCTCCAGCCTCTGCCCTCCAACCTCCGCTCTCCCCTCCAGCCTCTCCCCTCCAGCCTCTCCCCTCCAGCCTCTCCCCTCCAGCCTCTGCTCTGCCCTCCAGCCTCCGCTCTCCTTTCCATCCTCCGCTCTCCCCTCCAGCCTCCACTCTCCCTTCCAGCCTCCGCTCTCCCTTCCAGCCTCCGCTCTGCCCTCCAGCGTCCGCTCTGCCCTCCAGCCTCCGCTTTCCCCTCCAGCCTCCGCTCTCCCCTGCAGCCTCCACTCTCCCCTCCAGCCTCTGCCCTCCAGCATCCGCTCTCCCCTCCAGCCTCTGCCCTCCAGCCTCCGCTCTCCCCTCCAGCCTCCGCCTTCCCCTCGAGCCTCCGCTCTCCCCTCCAGCCTCCGCTCTCCCCTCTAGCCTCTGTTCTCCCCTCCAGCCTCTGCCCTCCAGCCTCCGCTCTCCCCTCCTGCCTCTGCCCTCCAGCCTTCGCTCTCCCCTCCAGCCTTTCCCCTCCAGCCTCTGCCCTCCAGCCTCTGCCCTCCAGCCTCCAGCCTCTGCCCTCCAGCCTCCGCTCTCCCCTCCAGCCTCTGCCCTCCAGCCTCCGCTCTCCCCTCCAGCCTCCGCTCTCCTCTCCAGCCTCCGCTCTGCCCTTCAGCCTCCGTTCTCCCCTCCAGCCTCTGCCCTAAAGCCTCTGCCCTCCAGCCTCTCCCCTCCAGCCTCTCCTTTCCAGCCTCCAGCCAATCTCCTCCAGCCTCCGCTCTCCCCTCCAGCCTCCGCTCTCCCCTCCAGCCTCTGCTCTCCCTTCCAGCCTCCGCTCTCCCCTCCAGCCTCTGCCCTCCCCTCCAGCCTCTGCCCTCCAGCCTCTGCTCTAGCCTCTGCCCTCCCCTCCAGCCTCCGCTCTCCCCTCCAGCCTCCGCTCTCCTCACCCCTCCATATGCAATGTACAGTATCTACTATATAATTGCCGTAGGCACTTCCGTGTCGGTCCCTGAAAAGACCGTGGCTATGTCACTCTGTGACGTTAGCACGGCGAAGCATTGGCCGCGTAGCGGCCAATGCGAGTTGCTGGCCTGCGCGAGCAATGGCCGCGAGGCCATTGCTCGCGCAGGCTGAGTACGAGCAATGCGAGTCGCTGGCCTGCGCGAGCAATGGCCGCGAGGCCATTGCTCGCGCAGGCTGAGTACGAGCAATGGCCGCGAAGCGGCCATTGCGAGTCGCTGGCCGAAAATTGAACCAGAGGCTCGGCCTCAAAGTTAACGATTTATCGGTCAGGTAGCGCGAGCAATGGCCGCGAGGCCATTGCGAGTCGCTGCCTGAGCCGCGCTTCTAATTGGTCGGCGCCAGCGAGTCGTTACACTTGCGGCGCGCTTGCGGTAATCCTCATACAAAGTATAGTATTCTAGACACCCGATGCATTTGCATCGGGCTCACAGCTAGTGTGTTAATAAACATTTACCACTTTGATGATCAAAGTATATGGTAACCCCATTGCTCCGGATTACACATCCTGAGCAATCCGGTTACTGCATTGTGGTTCACAGAACACATTTTGGAAGCAAAATGTGTGTGAAGGCAATTGCTTTCACCCCATCCGGATCTGGATGCGGTGAATGCAATTGCCTGCACAAATGTGACCCCAGCCTATATGTCTTAAAAAATATCTTTAAAAAATAATTGCTCATTTGGAAATAAATTCTAAGAAGAACAAAATGACAAATGATCGATACACATTAACCACAACAGTTTATACCATGTGATTAGTATAAAAAAATGAATACAAAGAGAAGAAAGACATAAGCTCATTGGGAATTCTTTTCATGAACATTGTAAACATGTAGGTTAAGTTACATCTTTAGTCCATTGAGTTATAATAACACTCGGTGCAAGCTTTTGTGATTTCGCATATGTAACAGTTACTCTAGCAACCAGTGAAGAGGTCTGTACAGCATAATATACACCTCGTATATTTCATATCTGAATAGATCCCTGTTAAATATCTTCCATTATAAAGAGTAGACAAATGTGATATATTATATGAATGAAACTGTTATAAATAATCTAGTTTCAATAATTATGATCAAGCATGTGTGTAAATGTGTTTGTGTGCATTTCTTTATACATATTTGTTCATGGGCAAGTGTGAGTGTAAATTCATGCATATGTTTGTATGTGTATTTTGAAGAGATGATAGGTATTTATAATAAACTAGATGGCAGCCCGATTCTGAAGAATCGGGTAGTCTAGAATATATATATATAGTTTATTTAGTAATAGTTAGGGGAGTGCGGTGAAATTAATTGTGTGTGTACAGGTGGCTCAGGGGTCAGCAGTGAGTGCGGTGGCTCAGGGGTCAGCAGTGAGTGCGGTGGCTCAGGGGTCAGCAGTGAGTGCGGTGGCTCAGGGGTCAGCAGTGAGGGCGCAGCCTCAGGGGTCAGCAGTGAGGGCGGTGGCTCAGGGGTCAGCAGTGAGGGCGGTGGCTCAGGGGTCAGCAGTGAGGGCGGTGGCTCAGGGGTCAGCAGTGAGGGCGGTGGCTCAGGGGTCAGCAGTGAGGGCGGTGGCTCAGGGGTCAGCAGTGAGGGCGGTGGCTCAGGGGTCAGCAGTGAGGGCGGTGGCTCAGGGGTCAGCAGTGAGGGCGGTGGCTCAGGGGTCAGCAGTGAGGGCGGTGGCTCAGGGGTCAGCAGTGAGGGCGCAGGCTCAGGGGTCAGCAGTGAGGGCGGTGGCTCAGGGGTCAGCAGTGAGGGCGGTGGCTCAGGGGTCAGCAGTGAGGGCGGTGGCTCAGGGGTCAGCAGTGAGGGCGGTGGCTCAGGGTGTGTCAGTCCAGTGAGGGCGGTGGCTCAGGGGTCAGCAGTGAGGGCGGTGGCTCAGGGGTCAGCAGTGAGGGCGGTGGCTGAGGGGTCAGCAGTGAGGGCGCAGGCTCAGGGGTCAGCAGTGAGGGCGCAGGCTCAGGGGTCAGCAGTGAGGCGCAGGCTCAGGGGTCAGCAGTGAGGGCGCAGCTCAGGGGTCAGCAGTGAGGGCGCAGCCTGAGGGGTCAGCAGTGAGGGCGCAGCCTGAGGGGTCAGCAGTGAGGGCGAGCTAAGAGGGGTCAGCAGTGAGGGCGTGGTCAGGGGTCAGCAGTGAGGGCGGTGGCTCAGGGGTCAGCAGTGAGGGCGGTGGCTCAGGGGTCAGCAGTGAGGGCGGTGGCTCAGGGGTCAGCAGTGAGGGCGGTGGCTCAGGGGTCAGCAGTGGAGGGCGGTGGCTCAGGGGTCAGCAGTGAGGGCGGTGGCTCAGGGGTCAGCAGTGAGGGCGGTGGCTGAGGGGTCAGCAGTGAGGGGCCAGGCTCAGGGGTCAGCAGTGAGGGCGCAGGCTCAGGGTGTCAGCAGTGAGGGCGCAGGCTCAGGGGTCAGCAGTGAGGGCGCAGGCTCAGGGGTCAGCAGTGAGGGCGCAGGCTGAGGGGTTCAGCAGTGAGGGCGCAGGCTCAGGGGTCAGCAGTGAGGGCGCAGGGGTCAGCAGTGAGGGCGCAGGGGTCAGCAGTGAGGGCGCAGGGGTCAGCAGTGAGGGCGCAGGGGTCAGCAGTGAGGGGCGCAGGGGTCAGCAGTGAGGGCTCAGGGGTCAGCAGTGAGGGCTCAGGGGTCAGCAGTGAGGGCGCAGGGGTCAGCAGTGAGGGCGCAGGGGTCAGCAGTGAGGGCGCAGGGGTCAGCAGTGAGGGCGCAGGGGTCAGCAGTGAGGGCGCAGGGGTCAGCAGTGAGGGCGCAGGGGTCAGCAGTGAGGGCGCAGGGGTCAGCAGTGAGGGCGCAGGGGTCAGCAGTGAGGGCGCAGGGGTCAGCAGTGAGGGCGCAGCTGGGTCAGCAGTGAGGGCGCAGCTGAGGGTCAGCAGTGAGGGCGGTGGCTCAGGGGTCAGCAGTGAGGGCGGTGGCTCAGGGGTCAGCAGTGAGGGCGTGGCTAGGGGTCAGCAGTGAGGGCGGTGGCTCAGGGGTCAGCAGTGAGGGCGGTGGCTCAGGGGTCAGCAGTGAGGGCGGTGGCTCAGGGGTCAGCAGTGAGGGCGTGGCTCAGGGGTCAGCAGTGAGGGCGGTGGCTCAGGGGTCAGCAGTGAGGGCGAGCTAGGGGTCAGCAGTGAGGGCGTGCTCAGGGGTCAGCAGTGAGGGCGCAGCCTCAGGGGGTCAGCAGTGAGGGCGCAGCTCAGGGGTCAGCAGTGAGGGCGCAGCTCAGGGGTCAGCAGTGAGGGCGCGCTCAGGGGTCAGCAGTGAGGGCGCAGCTCAGGGGTCAGCAGTGAGGGCGCAGCTCAGGGGTCAGCAGTGAGGGCGCAGCTCAGGGGTCAGCAGTGAGGGCGCAGCTCAGGGGTCAGCAGTGAGGGCTGGCAGGGGTCAGCAGTGAGGGCGCAGGGGTCAGCAGTGAGGGCGGCAGGGGTCAGCAGTGAGGGCGCTAGGGGTCAGCAGTGAGGGCGCAGGGGTCAGCAGTGAGGGCGCAGGGGTCAGCAGTGAGGGCGCAGGGGTCAGCAGTGAGGGCGCAGGGGTCAGCAGTGAGGGCGCAGGGGTCAGCAGTGAGGGCGCAGGCAGCATAGGGCCAGGTCAGCAGTGAGGGCTCAGGGGTCAGCAGTGAGGGCTCAGGGGTCAGCAGTGAGGGCTCAGGGGTCAGCAGTGAGGGCTCAGGGGTCAGCAGTGAGGGCGCAGGGGTCAGCAGTGAGGGCGCAGGGGTCAGCAGTGAGGGCGCAGGGGTCAGCAGTGAGGGCGCAGGGGTCAGCAGTGAGGGCGCAGGGGTCAGCAGTGAGGGCGCAGGGGTCAGCAGTGAGGGCTCAGGGGTCAGCAGTGAGGGCTCAGGGGTCAGCAGTGAGGGCAGCCAGGGGTCAGCAGTGAGGGCGCAGGGGTCAGCAGTGAGGGCGCAGGGGTCAGCAGTGAGGGCTGAGGGGTCAGCAGTGAGGGCTCAGTGGTCAGCAGTGAGGGCGCAGGCTCAGTGGTCAGCAGTGAGGGCGCAGGCTCAGTGGTCAGCAGTGAGGGCGCAGCCTCAGGGGTCAGCAGTGAGGGCTCAGGGGTCAGCAGTGAGGGCTCAGGGGTCAGCAGTGAGGGCTCAGGGGTCAGCAGTGAGGGCTCAGGGGTCAGCAGTGAGGGGTCAGCAGTGAGGGCTCAGGGGTCAGCAGTGAGGGCTCAGGGGTCAGCAGTGAGGGCGCAGGGGTCAGCAGTGAGGGCGCAGGGGTCAGCAGTGAGGGCGCAGGGGTCAGCAGTGAGGGCGCAGGGGTCAGCAGTGAGGGCTCAGGGGTCAGCAGTGAGGGCTCAGGGGTCAGCAGTGAGGGCTCAGGGGTCAGCAGTGAGGGCGCAGGGGTCAGCAGTGAGGGCGCAGGGGTCAGCAGTGAGGGCGCAGGGGTCAGCAGTGAGGGCTCAGGGGTCAGCAGTGAGGGCTCAGGGGTCAGCAGTGAGGGCTCAGGGGTCAGCAGTGAGGGCTGGAGGGTGCAGAGCAGGGCTGGAGGGTGCAGAGCAGGGCTGGAGGGTGCAGAGCAGGGCTGGAGGGTGCAGAGCAGGGCTGGAGGGTGCAGAGCAGGGCTGGAGGGTGCAGAGCAGGGCTGGAGGGTGCAGAGCAGGGCTGGAGGGTGCAGAGCAGGGCTGGAGGGGGCAGAGCAGGGCTGGAGGGTGCAGAGCAGGGCTGGAGGTGGCAGAGGAGAGCGGAGGCAGGGTGGCGGAAGACTTACTGGGCTGTTGGCGGGCGGCGGGCAGCGGCAGTGCTGTTGGCGGTTCCGGAGGCCGGGGGCGGAGTGTGGGCGGGGCTAGCTGGGTGATGGAGGAGCGTCAGCCGGTCTGTGGAGAGAGCGGCAGGACTGGGAGCTGTGCCGGCGGAGGCCCCACACTCGTTCCGGGCCGGTTGGTGGGCGGTGAGCTGCAGGGCTGTGGGCGGGATGTGGGCGGCCGCAGACGGGGCTCTGTGCAGGGCCGGTGGCGCCGCTCGTGGGTCTGGTGCTTCCGGTTCCGGAGTTGGACACAGGAGGGAGGCCATCACGGAAGCGGAAGCGGATTTTGGGCGGAAGTGGCCTTCGGGTTTTATATAATAGACTAGACCTTGTGAAAGACAAATCAAACTTGCCTTGAATTTTACAAAGAATTTGTTGGATTTATTATGCTAAATTTAAAATGTTTGAATGGGGGGGTGATGTCATGATGGGGGTAGGGTCTGTGTTGCTGGGCTCGGCGGCTGTCTCTCCCCTCTGTCCGCTCTCCTTCCCCTCTGTCCAGTCATCTCCCATCTGTGCTCTCTCCTTTGACCTGTCTCCCCCTATGGGCTCTCTGTTTCCCTTTGCGCTCTCCTCCTTGTGTGCTGTCTTCTCCAATATGGGCTCTCTCATTTGAGCTACCTCCCCCTGTGTGCGGTCTCTCTCCCCCTGTGCAATCTTCTCCCCATGTGCTCTCGCTTCCCCTTGTGCATTCGTCACACCCCTCTGTGTGCCCTTTCTGCCCACTTATCCACTCTCACTGCTTCTTGTGCACCCTTTGACGCCTTGTGTTCTCACCCTCATATAGTTTATCTCTCCTCTCTTGTGCTCTCTCCTTTGTATGGTGTCCAAAGATGGCAATGGCATGCACACAGTGGGTCACACTGCCACCATCTTTGTATACCCCAGTGTCCAAAGAAGGCGGCCAGCTGGATAAGTGCACATGTGCACCAGGTATACACATGCACTCTTACACAGGTAGTGATGCTTCAGGTGGTGGTGGTGGGTTACGCACCGCTGGTGGTATTGCACAATGTGTCAGTGCTGCCAGTTGGCACCATATTTTCACACCCATCACTCTCTGTCCCCGTGTTCTCTCTTTGCCTCTTTCTGTGCTCTCTACCCCTGTGTGCTCTCCCTGCCCCCTGTGCACTCTCTCTCTGCCCCCTCTGTGCCCTTTGCCCCATCTGTGATCTCTGCCCCTTCTGCGCTCTCTCTGCCCCTTTGTGCTTTCTCTGCCCCCTGTGTGCTCTCTTTGCTTCCTTCTCCGCACTTTATGCCCCCTCTGCACTGTCTGTGTCTCCCTTTGTGCTTGCCTTTGTGCTCTCTGTGTCACCTTGCACTCTCTCTGCCTCCCTGTGTGCTCTTTGTGCCCCCTGTGTGCTTTCTGTGCTCCCTGTGTGCTCTCTTTGCTTCCCTATCCACTCTCTGTGCCCTCTGAATACTTTCTGTGCCTGCCTGTGCACTCACTGTGCCATTCAGTTCATTCTCTGTGCCCCCTGTGTGTTCTCTCTGCTCCTGCACCCATGTGTGCTCTCTGTGCTCCCTGTATGCTCTATGTGCCACCCAATTTGTTCTTTGTGACCCCCACCCAGTGGGTTCTCTGTGCCCCCTGTGCATTCTATCTTCTTCAATGTGTGCTCTCTCTGTCCGCAGAGTGGTTTCTATGCCCCCCAGTGCATTCTCTCTTCCCCTCCAGTGCACTCTCTCTGCCCCCCAGTGTACTCTCTCTGTCCCCTGGTGTGCTCTCTTTGCCCCCCTTTGTGTGCTCTCTTTGCCCCCCTTTGTGTGCGTTGGCTGCAAGGAACGGGGGTACTAGGTAGCCAGGCCGGTAAAAGTTCCAGGATGTCACGGTGACTATGGCCCAGCTCCGTGGCCCTGGCCATGCAATTATAGGGAGTTATTTACAGGGGATTTAAAAGTCTTTTTGTGATGCCACCTGTGGTATTCGGGAAGGGATGGCCAACACTGCTAATATGGACCTCTTGAAAATATCGTGCGGCAGCTGCAATGATATCGCTCCCCACAGGTGGAGGGGAGCCCCAGTGTTGATCTTAGAGTCAATAGCAAAGATGGGGCAGTAGTGGTGCGGAATGCTGCAAGGTGCTGAAGGAGCAGACAGGCACAATTTACTTGCTGATCAGGCAAGGGCAACCCAGCAGGGTGCTGTGCTCTTCCAGGATGCAGCCAGGCCAGCTCTCAAGCAATCAGGATCGCTCCACTGAGACACCCTCCGTAAACCTTCCCAGGTTACTTTTCTCCTGTGCTGGATTACTCTCCTCTTTTGCCCTGTGCCTTTGTGCTATAGTTTCTTAAGTTGATGGCTGTAGGCCTTGTCGAGCGATGGGTGAAATGTCCTCTAACCCTAGGTCTAGTCACCATTCTGTGTATTGTCCATGGCAAGTAGCCACTGCCCATACAGATGCAGTGTCCTCTAGTTTCCTGGCTGAACCCTGGGCAATCCCACCAGATCAGGGCCGGTCCTCTCTCGCAAACAGTCCCTGCACCCGACTCAGGTCAGGTCTAGATTTGGGGCTAACGGGTGGATCCTCCAAACCTGTGTCCTTGAGGGCTCCATCTCTTTACGTCCTTCCTCCTCCTCCATCCTCTCCGGATTTGTCTCTCTTACTAACTCCCTATTTTAGTCCCACCACCTCTACCTATTCCTTCCTCCAGCCAGTAGATGGGGTCTGCCTATCATGGGGTCTCTTCCACCTGGCATCCCCTGGCTTGGAGTTGTAATGGTGCTGGGTGCAAGATATTTGTATCGGGTTTGTGACCCCTCTCACCTGAGTGATGATACCACACCTGTGGAGTAGGTGCAGCATCATTGTGGTGACCAGTCTTCAGTTGTGCCATATGTACTCTCTGTGCCCCATGTGCTCTCTGTGCCCCATGCACTCTCTATGCCCTGCTGTGTGCTCTTTGACTATTATGTGTGCTCTCTGTGCCCCCTCAGCTCTCTCTGTGATTCCCCTGTGCACTCTCTGTACCCCCCTATGCACTCTGCACCTCCATGTTTTTTTTTTATTCCCTTATGTGCTCTCTATACCACCACTGTATGCTTTCTGTGCCCACCATGTGCACTCTCTAGGCCTTCATGTGCGCTCTCTGTTCCCTCCTGTGTGCTCTCTGTGCCCCCTGGTATGCTCTTTACTCCTCTTGTGTGTTTTTTGTTCCCCCATGCACTCTTTGCCCCTACTTTGCTATCTTTGTGCCTCCACTTTGCGCTCTCTGTGGCCCACCTTGCACTCTTTGTGCTCCCACTGTGCACTCTCTGTGTCCACATATGCACTCGTCACGCCCCATGTGTACTCTCTGTGCCCCATGTGCTTGCTTTCTTGCCCATCCCTGTGTGCACTCCCTGCTTCTCCAATTGTGCTAGCTGCCCCCTGTGCGTACTCCCTGCCCTCCTTGTGTGTGCTTTCTGGCCACTCTGTGTGCTCTGTCTGCTCCCTTGTATGCTGACTGTGCTGCCCCTGTGTGTGCTTTCTGGCCCACTTGGACGTGTCCTCTGGTCTCCCTTGTGTGCTCTCTACTCCCATGTGTGTGCTTTGTGCCCCACATGTGCTGTCTTTACCCTGCCCATGCACGCTCCCTGACCCCAGTGTGCTGCCTTTTTGCCCCCTGTGTGCACTTTCTGGCCCCCCTATGCATGCTTTCTGGGCCTCCTATCTGCATGCTCTCTGCCCCACTGTTTGCTCTCTCTGCTCTCTGTGCATGCATCAGTGACCCCCTGTGCTCACTCTCTGGCCCCACCTTTTGTGCTCTCTCCGCACCCCTGCTTGCACATCCTGCCCTCTATGGTTACTCTCTGCTCCCCCTTTGCTGTCTCTTTGCCCCCTATGGTAACTGTATGCCCCCCTGTGCTGTATTTCTGCTCTCCTATGTTCACTCTCTTCCACCTGTACTATCTCTCTACCCCCTATGGTCGCTCTCTGCCACTCCTGCGCTGTCTGTCTGTCCCCTCCTGTTCTGTCTCTCTGTCCCATTGTACTATCTCACTGCTACCTCCCTGTGGTCTCTCTCTGCAATTACTTTGCTCACTCTCATGCTGTGGGACTGGGCTATGAGGTGAGTAGGCTGCAAGGGAGAGTGGTCTGCGGAGGATAGCTGGCTGTGTGGAAGAACAGACTGTTGGTGAGAATGGGCTGTAAGGGTGATTGGGCTTTGTGGGTGTGTGGGCTGCGGGGATCAAGAAGCTGAGACTGAGCTGCAGGAAGTGGGGAGATGGCACCAAGCTGCAGGTGGTGTATACAGCGGGTTCCTGGCATCAGCAGCACCACTCACAGATGCCACAGTTGCACACTGATCACTTGGGTATGCAAATATGGCTGCCACGGCAGCAATGGATGCTGCGCGATAGGAGGACATAGGGCCCCGGAAGTAGCTCCTGTTTTGTCTTCATGGTTTCCAGCATTGATTAGGCCTTGTGAGTAGAGAATGAGGGATTGATCCATGTATGATCGAGTTCACATCACATTTCCTGAAAATCAAGGTTTCACATGAATTAAAACATTTTTAAATTCGACTTGTGGTTTATCAAAAAAAACATGTCCGGTGCCATTTCCCACACTGCTGTGACCTCATAGAGTGGGCTAACATCACATTACTGCATGGGCCTCCTAATAATGCATGCAGCTACAACATTTTATAAACTATCATAACTTGTACAGTGGTGGTCAGTACCTAGGTGATCTAAGATGTTCACTGTGGAGCACACATTTTATGGTAATTTTCCATTCTCAGAGTTACTGGATCAATCACTCTTACCTTTAGTGTATAAGCTTTTATTGTCAACAGGGTTTTCTCTCTATCTCCTGTAGAATGTGAACTCTTAGGCTA
Source organism: Allobates femoralis (assembly GCA_033576535.1). Lineage (NCBI taxonomy): Eukaryota > Metazoa > Chordata > Amphibia > Anura > Aromobatidae > Allobates > Allobates femoralis. The sequence goes on along the minus strand of JARQOC010000005.1, from coordinate 195,557,530 downwards.
TGTGCGCACTTGCCGGGTTTTGGGCGGTTTACCTGTGTAAACCGCCGGTTTGTTTACATTAGTTTTATGTAAATTTATGTTAATCCAAACCGGCGTTTGGATTAACATTAAAACCAATGTAAACCGACCAAGGCTGTGCACACACCGGCGGTTTACACAGCCTCATCCGTTGCTAACCCGCAGGTTTCCCAGCGGGTTAGCAAAGAATGAGCTTGTTCTATAAAACGGCGGTTCTGCAGCGGCTGCAAGCAGAATCATGTGCTGCTTCCAGCCGCAGCAGACCCGCCGCCGAGAACCCGCTGTGCAACCGCCGGCTCCCACCCGTCACCCGCCCGGCTCCCGCCGCACATACCCGCCAGGAAGCCGGTGGACGGCGCCGGAGCTTCCTGGCGGGTTCCGCCCAGCCGCCGCCGACAAACCCGCCGGTAAGTGTGCACTTACCCTTATAGTCCATCGCTACACATTTATTTTCCGTACAATTGCAAGCATTTCAGTATTGAAATTCCAGCAAATTTATTCATCACAAATACAATTTTTGGGGAAAATTTGAATTTCAAAAGATACGATTGTCTCTACTTCTGGTAACAGATGATGTCTTGGACCAATGCTCATCATGATGTTGGTTGAGACCTAGCCAGCGTTGGAGGCTCTGAAGTGTGGAAGAGACCTATGAAGAAGACCAAAGAACTGCTACTGACTAAAGACTGGATCAGGCAAGTAAGGCCAGCTTCACACCACGTTTTTAGTGATACGGAGCTGTAAAACGGACAGCCCTGGATCCAATTTTGACCCCATAGTATTCCTATGGGGCCGCATGGGGCCGTATGGCAGCGTTTTGCCATACGGTTTCCATCTGTCTGGGAGGATCTGGGAAAAATAGTTTTTTTTCCCCGGACACAAAATCACAGCTTGCAGCATTTTTGTGTCCAGGGCAAAAAGTGACACAAAACCGGATCCACCCGGATCTGGCGCCCAATAACATGGGAGTCTATGGGCGCCAGATCGCGCTAGACCCGACAGAAAATCTGGCCGGTTCCCGGACGCCAGGTGCTGAAGCTCAGCGCCTGCCAGCGCTGAACTTCAGCACCGTGGAGAGCTCCCGGTTGAGATTTCAGGACCACGGCTAGCTCCCGCAAGCCACACTCCTGACATCTCAGCGATGGACTGCTCTCTGGTTCTGTTTGTCTGGAGTTGTCAGCCTGACAGGGTAAAAACGTGGTGTGAAGCTGGCCTAACTTCATGAAGAAGATGAGGCCTTTCTAAACACTATTGTTTTTTCTTGCCTTAGGTTTATTTTTCTCTGGGGAAGAATGTGTGGGGCCCCACTGATCTTACTTTGATCACTAATTCTATTGATGGATTATCAATATTCTGCTACAAAACAACCCGTTTTTAAAATGAATTAGACCATGAAAACTGATTATCTTAGACAAATTTGAGAAAATCGGCAAAGTCGAACTTTTGTGGATTTGCTCATTATAATAATACAGTCATAATAAATCCATGGCCAATCAATAACGAATTACTTAGTAATGGATATTTAATTATTTGGCACAGTTTAATTATGATTGCAGTCATTTGAATTGAAAATTGTTCTGTGTCTCTGTTATCTAATTTAATTATAGCATCAATAACCAGGCTTTTGTGATGATTGCTCAGTTCTAACTTATTTATATGAATGTTTTCAAAGACATAGAATAAGGATTCTATATGAAGCTATTCTATATAAGCATAGAATCAAGTATGGGAAGGTAGGAGTAATACATCTTGTTTATAATAATTATTGGTTTTGTTACATTTTACCATCATTTTCTCCCCGGACTACGCAAATAAAGCAATTATGGTAGGTATGCCAGTTTATTAGTGTGCCAAAATTGCCTAATCTTAAATACGGTATATACAAAAGTGAAATCACCAACACTTTGCTCATTAAAAAAAAAGTGGCAGAAAACTTTCAAAAATTTGCAGCACATGATCGGTACAGTCATACAACCCATGACTAAAGGCCAATGTACACGTCGCAATATCGTTCCGATATTGCATACAATTTCATGGGAGCGCGCACGTCTTTGGCATTTGTCCAAGATCGCATAGGAGATGTTACACAGGGAGCTATCGGCAGGCAACGCAACTATGATGTCGTACGCCCCTCTTGCACACTGCGTCTGAGCAACTCAGGGAACGACCTATTAACATTGGAGAGAATAGGGGAAGTTGCGCTCCAAATCGTAGTTGCGCTGTCACACAGCACGATCATGCCAGATCATCAAGCCAATATTGCACGGTTGAAGAGCATGCACAATCCACAAACGATATTGTTTTTGTATCGTTCTTGCGTCGCATTGCTCATTTACACGACACAATGCACAAACGATATCAACTGCAACGCCCCTATCATGTGACTTTTTATCGTAGTTGCATTGCGATATCATGACATGTAAAGCGGCCTTAAGACCGTGTAGGTTGAAACCCGTATTATTCGTTCCCTGCACTGTGATTGCCTTTTTCTACATGTCTATACTTTTAACATGACGGCTCAATAAATGTGAAGTGTTAAGAATGTTATCTTCTGTGGTCGCTGAAGACAACCCATTGATATATGGTCAACTTCCCAAACTGTTTTAAGTATGAAATATAACTACAGTATACTCCTGGGAATACTAAGAAGCAAGCAAACTCCACATAAATTTACATCTGACCAGGGTAATTTCTATATGTGTTGCTGTTTCATATTTCTAGACAAAGTTAGTGTTTTATATTTATTCACTCATCATTTACATTTTAACACCAAGACAAAAAAGTCATGAACTTAAGGAGATCAGATAATGGATGTACATGTTAATGATATGAAAATGTTTAAAAAATTATTAAAGAATGGAAACAAAGTTTTCAAAACATCTTAACTTATTTAGCCCCAAGTATGAGGGCTACAAGAAAAAATACCTAACACTGTCACTAAAGTGTCCCAGGAGAAATTTTACACACTACAACGCTAGGCCCTGTGTTTATCATGTTACCATGAGCAGCCTGCATGGCTTAAACATACTACCATGGCCTGCAGTTTTTCTGAACTTCCCTCTCATCAAACACATTTGGGAAATCATTGTTCAGCAATTGCAAAGGGATCTGACAGCAGTGTATCTTGATGATTTGGGTGTCCAAATGGCATAGCAGAACAACCCATCCCATCCAAAGACTAAACGGTTGACCGTTCATTTGAATAACTGGCAAAGATAGTACACTATTTTTCTGAAGCTGTTTCAGCTGTGATCAGGAGTCATTGTGGTCAGCTGATTACTGGAGTGCTTTTCTTTAAGGAATGTTCTTCATAAGGTGGTTCTTTAATTTTATAACTCCGCTTCTTTCGCATTCCGTTTATTAACCCATTAACAACCACCAATATGCATTAAAATGGTGCCACTAAAGGGACTTATTCTTTGATCACTGTTTTACAATGGCAATCTGGAATAAGGGTATAGCTCCCCCAGTGTTGGAAAATTTCTGGGAGAACACGAGCATGACTGTTATTTATGGTTTCTGATCATGCGATTGCCATAACGGCAATCAAATAAAAAGAAGAGAAGTATCGCTTAAAAATAATTTCTAATATGTCAGAGTAGAAAAAAATTGTGTCCCCAAGTCTTCAGTACTGGTAACGTTATCCCCCGGCCACCCTCCTCCTCTGCACAAAGTAAAATGGTAGGCGCATGTGCTGTGCACCTGTCTAGATCTGCTGGCCTGCACCTAGAAACTCAGGAACCAATTTCGTTGGTTCTGACATCTGATCACTGTGTTTGGAAGATATGCGTTATCCGCCAGCCACCCTCCTCCTCTTCACAAACTAAAACAGTAGGCATATTTCAAGATCTGCTGGCCTGAACCTTGAAAACACAGGAACCAATTTCATTTGTTCCTGACATCTGATCACTGTGTTAGACCATATCACAATGATGAAAACCCCAATATTTGGAAGATATGGCAGCACTGGCACTGTGCACCTCTTTTATCACCTTGTAGTTGTTCGCATAGAGAAGAGAGATACACTACAAGTGCTGTCAGTGAAGAAACTTTTTTTTTTTAATCATAGATCAATTCTAATCAATTCCTCTTCAATTTCCTAGTCACCCCCTTGATCATAATCATTTCAATTCTGCATGAATTTTGAGTGTTGTATAACATAAAGTTTAAAATCTTAAAAAAAAATCTTTTAAAAATTGTTTTTAAAATTCTCTAGGACAGGTTGCTCATGTATAGCCTCTATTGTAGATTAGGAGAAGATCTTGATGAAATCTGTGGGAGAAAAGAAAAGGATTTGTATCAAGAAAGTGTGCTGAAAAGTGAGATAGTTGTGGGGGTACTAACCTTTTCAAAACTGTAAAGGATAATATAACTTTACATTTTTGAACAGGTCAGTACCCCCACAACTATCTGTATGTTTGTATCAGTTTTCAGCACACTTTCTTGATGCAAATTCCTTTCCTTTCTCCCACAGATTTCATCAAGATCTTCTCCTCAGCCACAATAGAAGCTAAATATGAGCAATGTGTCCCAAATAGGGATGAGCGAGTCCTAAATTACTCGGAATCGCTAGACTCGCACGAGTCCGAGCCCAGGACTCGGTACTCGTGGCGAGTCTAGCGAGTCCAATGTTAATGAATAGGGAATAGGGATTCGCGAGTCCCTAATAGAGAATACAGGACTCGGAATCGCAGACTCGCTAGGATTCGGACTCTCAGATTGCCATTCACTTGCATTGGACTCAGGGGCTGGCTGGAGCCTCTTCCCCTGGGTGGCAGCCTTGAGAGCCGGGGGTTGCTGTCAGGTGCGGGCAGCCTTGAGAACCGGGGGGGGGGGGGTATGGGGGGGTGCTGTCAGGTCCGGGCGGCCTTGAGAACCGGGGGGGGTGCTGTCAGGTCCGGGCGGCCTTGAGAACCGGGGGGGGGGGGGGGGGGTGTTGCTGTCAGGTCCGGGCGGCCTTGAGAACCGGGGGGGGTGCTGTCAGGTCTGGGCAGCCTTGAGAACCGGGGGGGGGGGGGTGCTGTCAGGTCCGGGCAGCCTTGAGAACCGGGGGGGGGTGCTGTCAAAGCTGACCTTACCTCCTCCTGTCGCAAACTCGCTGGACTCGGGAATCGGCGAGTATTCGCTAAAAGACTCGCCGATTCCCGAGTCCAGCGAGTCCCTTAAGAATCGCCGAGTAACGAGTCCTAGCGAGTAGACTCGCTCATCCCTAGTCCCAAAGTCTTTTTAAAAACAATTTTAAAATGTTTTTTTAACATGTCCACCAGCCAAATAAAACTTGTTGAAATACTATAGTGCAGCCAATCAACAAGCTTATCAGCTGTTCACATTTCCAGACCCATCACAACCATGGCATGCTTCTGCTTGTCCAAGCACATTGCGTCATTGAGTCTGTATAAGACCAGGTGACACAAAACTTGGCACACACTATCCTCTGGAAGTTGACAAAATCAAAGTCTCCCCTACATATTGTAGTCTATCACCCTTTAGTGCCTTTCATGGAGCAATAAATAGTGTTTAAGCCTTGTTTAAGTAAATACATAAAAAAAAAACTTAATGGAGTCCACCCCATTTTTGATAACCAAACTAGGTTAGGCAGAGAAATTCAATTCTTGGTTCTATCCACTATGGATCCTCGTTCTCAGAATCACACTCCATAGGTCACTGTCTACCAGCAGCAGTTATGGAATTTCTTAAGATCATGAGAAATTCTGTGGCTACCGTACCTCTGACCACGAGTGACCTATAGAGTCTTGTAAATAGAATTCGATGGATGTCATGGAACTTTACTCCACTGGATTACACAAAACTAATTGTGGTCCCACCTGTGTGTGGCAGGGCATGACTTTTATGGGAACGTTTGCACGAGCTTTGACTTCATGTGGCCTTCTGGGCCTAAACAGGTCTCTGATGTATCTCTCTGTTTTTTCTATAGTATTCCACAAAACTAATTGTGGTCCCACCTGTGTGTGGCGGGGCATGACTTTTATGGGAAAGCTTGCACAAGCTTTGACTTTATCCGGCCTACTAGGCACAAACACAGGTCTCTGATCTACCTCTCTATGAATTCATGTAGTACTCCACAAAACTAATTGTGGTCCCACCAGTGTTTGGCGGGGCATAACATTGACGGGAGCGCTTGCATGAGCTTCTAGGGAATCTGGCCCACTAGGCCTATTCAGGTCGCTGACCTACCTCTGTAGTTTTTACTGTAATACTCCACAAAACGTTTAGTTGCTGAGCAAGGTTTAACTTTGAAATGCTAGGCCAGGTCCTGTTCCAGACCCTGTGCCATGCATACAGGCTGGGCCATTCAGCAATTTTGGGTCTGGGAGAATTGATGCCATTTTGCTGTAGGTGTGACCCTTTGAAAGGAGTAAGGATTCTTGTTGGAGTCCCCTTGCCATGTTTTACATGATTTAAGAAGGGTATGACATGCCCATACCTGTGTCTCATTCTCCTTTTACTCTTCCACCTCTTTTTACTTAATGTAGAAAACTTAAGCCACTTAGCCTGTGACTATTTGTACTGTATTTGAATTATTGTCACTTTTTGTGGTGTTTGTTGTCCATTCTGAGTAGTTTGGCAGCTTTTGGAACCATTTGAAGATGTTTTCTATGTGTTTTCTGTAGGCTGCCATTGATGTCAATGGGGTTTACGTTGTTCGTCGAACAAATCTCAAATTCGACGAATCAAATCGAATTTGAACATTAGGGTGGTGGCTCATCTCTAATCTTGAGGATTATAGTTTGCCACCCTGCCCTAGAAGTCTCTGTGGGGGAAAGCCAGGGGCAAAAGGAATTCTCGAGCCTTTTCACCACTACTGTGGCTCCCTCTAGACTCTCTTAGACCCTGTGACCACGATGTATTGTTTGAAGCTTTTTTGGAGCAGATTTTGAGATCTGCATCAAAATCTTCATGTCTATCCTGAGGCCAGCAAGGTCTATGACTGGTCAGAAGTGCTGTGCCCATTATGCTTTATTTTCCTCGCACATAGTTCTGACTCTTTTTTCTAAGGGGTTTGGGTTCCAAACCAAACTTTTAACTAGAGTAAGGGCTGATCCCGGCAAACCCGAACATCCACAGGTCAGCTCATCCCTGAATAATATTTAACATGTGCCTAGAGGAACAATTTAACTTTCATTTCTTTTGTCAGAAATTCAATTCCCAGCAGATGTTTTAATTATACTTTTTTTAGTCCAGATACTAGTGATTTGTTTGATCTGGTACAACATAAACAAATGTGACTTGCATGAAAAAGCATGTAAAAGGTCTAAAGCATACAAATAAGTCTTATTTTCTGCAATTAAATGTATTCAAGTGTGGTTAGTTTTGACAGAAATCTTATTTCATGGATTTGGAAAGCATAGACATTGAGGACACAGTTGTATGCTGCAATGCAAATTCAGCAATCTGCACATTTTAAGCAGTTTTAGAATATGTTCTCTTACCGCGCTTCTCTATAAAAAATGCATAAATACGATTTTTATATGCAATTTTCTTTTTGTCAAATTTAATGGATTGAAATTACATAAAAATTAAAACATAGCTTAAATTAAGTTTTATAGTAAGTTATGCACCAGTACACAACAACGATATATCAACTTAAAATTTATCTAATTATGATCAAAGCTAATTATTTAGTATTTAGTGACCCATCTATGTAGATTGATTCTATAATTAGAATGTAAAATGTTCTGAGGCTAGATATGGGTAGAGCTCTTTTGGAGCTCAAGTCTTTCAGACCTAAGCCCATCGTGCCTTAATTCCTTAAGGTATTGCAATGTGGTGTACCTCCAATGTTTACAGACAATGCATGTGCTATGGGGCCTGTGAGGCCAGCTTCACACTGCGGCGTTTCTGGTCCGGGGCTGTCCGGGATGACCCAGACAGCCGCGGACCGGATCAGCACACAGGACTGGGGGGATAATAGGCCCTCCGGTCCGGTGTGCAGCACACGCAGTTCCCACTGCTGATAAGTCAGGACCCCGGGTGCCACGGTCCTGACCTGTCAGCGGCTGCAGCTGCGTGCGCTGCACACCGGACCGGTGGGCATATTAGCCCCCCAGTCCTGTGTGCTGATCCGGTCCGCGGCTGTCTGGGTCATCCCGGAAGGCCCCGGACTGGATCACGCCACAGTGTGAAGCTGGCCTGAGTCAGTGGGGCCAAGTGCCAGCGATGACACCCCCAGCCATCATCGCACGTTTAACTGTATTGAATGCAATGCTGAAAGAGGGAGCGCTCCCTTCCTTAACATTTTCTTGCTGTGTGTGCTCTGACATCTCAACACAGTGGGTGCAATGATGTCAAGGAAATGTGGATAGGTGAGTATTTTTTAATAAATAATTGGGTACTCTGGTGGGCAGAGGACTATAAGGTGTGCATAATATAGTATGGAGGATGCATTATATTATGTGGAGAATTATGAAGGGTGCTTATTAATATATGGAAGTCTATGGAAGGATGCATTGTACATGGAGTACTATGTGGTGCATTAAACTATATGGAGGATTATGCGGTGCATGATATTATATGAATGACAAATTGGGGGGTGCATTAAATTATATGGAGGACTAAGTCACATTCAATATACTATATGGAGGACTATGGAGAGTGCATTATACAAGACACGGACAAATATGAGCCACGCACACGATGAATGGGTCTGTAAAGCGTGCTCATTAACCACCAAAGACTGAATTACACAACAGGGTGCAATAAACGCGCACAAAAACACTCTGCTATAATGAAAAAATACCAAACAGCAGCAAGTGCTGTCAAAAAAAAAATGTCAGAAACAGGGTTTTTGGTTGATAAATTGTTTGCAAAAAATTATATTAAGCTGCTTTACCATACGCCAAGGTAACCCTGATTAAAGCAGTCCATAACTAATATATTTAAAAACCTGCTCATATGTGAACATACCTCTATAAACAGGACTCAGACAGGATCTTATCTGGTATGGGCTGGCTGTGAAGCTAACTTATATGTGTGTGCACAGCTCAAAAGGGAGGGGAGAGAGGCTCCCTCTTCCTGCTAAGCAGGAAAAAATACAAAGCATGGACAAATATGAACCACGCACACAATGAATGTGTCCGTAATCCGCGCTCATTAACCACCAAAGACTGAATTACACAAAAGGGTGCAAAAAACGCACACAAACACTCAGCTATAATGAAAAAATACCAATCAGCAGCAAGTGCTGTAAAAAAAAGTCAAAAACAGAGTTTTTGGTTGATACGTTTTTAGCCAAAAAGTATATTAAGCTGTTCGACCATACACCAAGGTAACCCTGATCGAAGCAGTCCCTGTTTTTGACACTTATTTTTGACAGCACTTGCCGCTGATTGCTATTTTTTCATTATAGCAGAGTGTTTGTGTACGTTTTTTGCACCGTTTTTTGTAATTCAGTGTATTATACAGTAGAAGGACTAGGAGGAGGATTCTAATATAACATAGTAACATAGTAACATAGTTTTTAAGGTTGAAGGAAGACTTTAAGTCCATCTAGTTCAACCCATAGCCTAACATGTTGATCCAGAGGAAGGCAAAAAAAAACCCATGTGGCAACACTAAGCTCCACATGGAGTACTATGAGGTGCATTAAAATATATGGAGAACTATGGGAGTGCATTATAATATATGGAGGTCTATGGGTGGACTTTTATACATAACTAGCTGTAGAGCACGGCATTGCCTGGGCATAGTAACTGACTGTTCTTAGTTATACTAGGATAGAATGATTATTTTACACATAAACATCTGCCTCTAGATCCTCCTCCTCCATACAATGTTGGCTGGTTCTGCCTCTAGATCCTCCCCTCCATAGAATGTTGTCCGGTTCGGCCTCTAGCTCCTCTCCCTTCAAAGAATGTTGCCTGATTCTGCATATTGCCCCTTCCCCTCCATAGAATGTTGTCTGGCTCTGTGAGGAGGTGGGCTATGAGGTGGGCATGGCTAACTGGAGTGGGTGTGGCCATGATGACAGTGTGGCTACGGGGAGTGAGTGGAACTATGTGGAGTGGGCAGGGCTTAATACATACATTCACACCTACACACATACACTCTGCTTTATATATTAGATGTAGGACTATGAGTGGTGCTGTAATAATTATAATTGATAACTCAGGAATCTTTACTGTGGAACAAAGACACAACTTAACACAGTTTATAGGTGAAAAATCTGTATTATAACACAATGTGATTAACAAGCAAAGTGCAGAGAAAATTGCAAAGTCCATAAACACACAGTGATGATATTAAATGAAGCCTTAATGAAAAAGTGTCTTAAAAAGCCTCACAGGAAAATGCAATTAGCGAAGTAGTCCATGAAACTCAGTTTACACTTGGGAATGCTGTAAAAGGAAAGTCTATGAAAAGTCCAAAAAAGGAGATGTTTAAGCAAGTCTATATAACACATTAAAACATCCACAGAGAACTAGGAAAGGAAGTCTTTACAAAGTCCAGAACCAGATGCAGAAGAAATTTACAAAGTCCAGAACAGTCTGCATTTGAATGATGGAAGAAACAGAGCACTTAACTAAGCAACAAGCTTATGTGTCAGCAAGGCAAGTGAGGCAAGAGCCGCAGCAGAGTAAGTAGCATGAGCAGGCAGAAGCAGAAGGAATTCTGGCAACTGATGTAAGTAGCAGAACCTGAAGAGCAGCAAGAGGAGATTCACACAGAATTTGCAAGAGTAGGAAGACCACTTGAGAAACTACTAGGAGCAGACAACCAGGCAGAATGCTCAAGAAAGGACTAGAGGCTGTGGTGGGGTTTATAAAGGCAGGGAGACAAAAGGCACATGAAACAAAGGACGCCATCTTGGAAAAGGGCAAGAATGCTCAAAACTTAATCAAAATATTTGGAGTCTTGACACATGCATTTTACTAAATAGAGGACTATGGAAAGCATTAAAACATATGGAGGACTATAGAGTGTGCAATTAAAATACAATGGGCAGGCATTATATAATATGGAGGACTATGGAGGGCTTTATAGTATATGGAAGTCAATGTGGAACCCATTATAATATATGGAGGACTATGAGGGGTGCATTACAATATATGGAAAACTATGTGGAGCCCATTATACTGTAAGGAACACTATGTGGTGCTATTATAATATTTGGAAAGCTTTAGGAAGGCCATTATACCAATTAGAGAATTATGTAGAGGCCAGTATACTATTTGGAGGGCTATGTGGGGACCATTTTACTATATAGAGGGCTATGGTTGAGCTTTTTTACTTTATGAAGGGCTATTTGAGGTTCATTATACTGTATGCAAGCAATTATACAATGTTATTGTTTGTGTGGGGTCCATCATAATGTGCAGAAAGCAGTGTGGGGGCCATTATATGGTGTGGAGACGTGTGAGACCTTTATGCTATATGTAGGCCCCTTATACTGCATGGAAAGCTGTGTGGGGTTCGCAGTAGGGGATCATACTGTGTTGGGGGTCACAATACTTTGCAGGAGTAGTTGAGGGGGTATAGTAGACCTATCACACTGCACATGTGGAGGGTACTGTAGAGGACCTCACTGTGGGCATATTATACAGTGTTTGTGGGGAACTTTTGTTAGCATCATACTTTATGGGTTCAATAAAAAGTGAAACCTATAGGCTTCAGTAAGAGCAAAATTACTTTATAAGGGCTGCAAAATTGTGAGATGTGCCCTTGTGTGACCCAGCCAAATATTATTCATATATTTGGGGAGCAATTTTAAATTATGCAATGGTGTCCCATGATTTCTATGTATGTCCCTGGTTTTGCATGTTGAGTTGACAAATATTAAAGGGAATCTAACAGTAGGATTATTCCTCCTAAGTTATCTATTCAGGCATGCATGTCATAGGGAGTTGAATTAAATTATACCTGTCATCCAATGTGTTATTCCAAAGAAATACCATACTTTTTGAATTATAAGGCCCCTTTCACATCAGCGGTAATTGCTGATCGCGGCAGTTGCGGTGAAAAAAACGCAACTGCCACGATTACCGCATAACGGCCGCACTTGCGGCAAGCCCCATGCAATGTCTATGGGGCTTGTGGTAAGTGTGCGGCAGGTGCAGCAAGTGCGGTTTCGACACTTGCAGCAGATGCAGCCGCGAAAAAAAACGGAGCACATTTCCATCTTTAGATGTCAAATTTAATAAAAGTGGATAGTGAAATTAGGAATAAAATAGAACAGAAGTTATTTAAGAAATGTATGATATGTATACTGTACTTGTTTAGAATATGTATAAAAATATATTTTTTCATTATTACTCCAATGTCCTATTTAGTACATTTCTTTTTGTCTACATAATTCTTCTATATTGTGTCTTTATATATTTTTTTTCTTTTTTCCTTTTTTTCTTTTTTCTCATTTTTGTTTACGGTATATATGAATATGGACGGGTGGATTTTTTTTTATTGATATTAGATATCAAATCATATTATTTGGCAGTAGTAGGTAATTTCACATAAAGTTATTATATTATTATTTAGGCCCCCTTCACATCACATTTTTTGGGGATCTGTGGCTATCCATTGTAAAATCGATAGCAACGGATCTGATTTGGCTCCCCATGCTCCCTATGGGCATGGATGGGCACGGATTGGTCCTTAGTGACCATCCGTATGTGCAAGGATCCGATTGTGTCCACTTTTTTCACATCCCCAAAATTGGAGACTGCTCTGATTTTGGGCTGCCTTAAAAAATGAGGACACAATCGGACAGAATCGGACAGCATCGGATCCGACAGGAGCGTTTCCCCGATTTTAGTGTACAGATCAAAACAGGATCCCCACGGACAGGAGCAAAACGTGATGTGAAGGGGGTCTTATATGGTATTTGTCCTGTCTATTGTATATAGATTTTAATATAATCCAATTTTTGTAGAGATTTATTCCATTTCACTTCCTATTACTTCTATAAAAATACTCGTCCTGTTCTCTTAGAATTCGTATTGATTCATTCATAAACTGAGTGATCATCTGCTGTTTCATATGTATCCTTATTTATTAAGGTGCTGTCTGTGATTACACATGCACTGTCTTGATGCAAGCAGCTTCTGTCGCCTGGCTGTGTCTCTGTGCATTGCTGGTACATGATCCTGTCAGTCTCTTGTGATCTGGACTCCTGTTGTGCATGACACGGCGGCCGACCCAGCTCTTTGTTTCTATAAAGACGTATGCTTTAGCAATCCATAGCCCACTCTGATTGGCTGGTTTTAATTATTTTTAATCCCCTGTAACACAGCAGTGCCCAGTATATATCTGCAAAACTTTTTAATTATTTTTAATCCCCTGCCTTTGTGTTATCGGGGTGGGTGCCTGTCTAGCTAATGTATTATTCTATTAACTGATACCATTTTGGGGTTTAAAACCCATATAGAACTCACAACACATGCACAATACTATTGTAAAAAATCATTTTATATATCTTAACATTACAGATGACCTGCACCATATATACCAGGGAGTGTTACTGCGCATGCGCATTTGGCTATCTAGCTTGGCAGTCCCCAGCACATGTGTCACACTGAGTAACAGCAGGGTTTTGTGATGTCCAGTAGACCGCAATGCGCATCTGCCGATAACCCTCTGTGATTGGTCCAAATAAACCATGTGCTCTAAATCATTGAGGATGCTGTATACCAAGCTCCTAGTGTGTTTAACATGAGTAACCAATCTGACATCTTTCTTTCTTCTCTCCTTATACATTTTATATTAATTGTATCGCTAGAGCTGTTTATGCCTTTTGCAATTATTCAGCAGCATTCTGGGCTCTTTTGAGGCAGTAGCACATTTCTTTAGCTGATTCATATTCTAATATTAATGAATGCCTTAAAGGAACTTTCTTTCTAAATAAGATTTGCATTATGTTATATAGATTTTTCACTTTGATGACTACATCCAACTAGTAGCACTTTGCTTATACAATACTAACTATTGATTGAAATATAATTGATTCTTCTCTAATTCTTAAAATTACTAAGTTTTGATATATTCACCAGTCCACAGTGTTGCCTTAAAGGAAATAAGTCAACTGCATTTTGTTACCTCGTCTGAGAGTAGCATGATGTAGGCAAAGAGGCCCTTAATCCAAAGATGCATGACTTAGTTTACTGGGTTCAGCCATTCTGACACAATCAAAGATTTTAGACTTATGGTGGGTTTACACACACCAATTTATCTGTTCAATCTCTGAACCAATCTCTGGTTGCAGTGAAATCATGGACACATTGCTCCATTTTGTGGCTGTGTACAACATGGAGCAATCTGTCCATGATTTCACTGCAACCAGAGATTGGTTCAGATATTGGATACAATGATTGGTGTGTGTAAACCCACCATCAGCCATGTACCAGATCCCAGAGCGCTGCTCCCACTCACACCAGGCTTTCAGTGTACATTTCTTTAGAAAGAAGCTGCCAATAACAGAGGGGGCAGAGTCAAACCTGAGCGCACTCACTACAGGGTTCGCTAATGACAAAACTAGGAAGCTTAAAGGGGAACTCCAGAGAAATAAAAAAAAATTGTACAGTTCCTCCACTCCTAGACTATAATGCTAAGCTGCCTGTTACATTTCTATAATGTTCACAATGAATCTAAATCAGTTATTCACTAGCTGCTTCTTACCAGTCACCACTCTCATAGGGGACAATATGTCATGCTTCAGTTAGCAGCTCTCCCCCATCCCTCTCTGAAAACTTCAGTGCCGTCCGACACTTCTTCATTCAATCACATGGGCATGATATAATAACTGGTCCTTTACTAAACTGTGAGTCTGGAGATCTCTTTCTGTGCGGAGAGCAGGAGGGGAGACCTGTGTCAATAGAACCTTATGGGACATCACGCCCACGTGATTGACTGAGAAAGTGTTTGTTCTCAGACGCACAGATGCTCACTGTGGAGGGAGGGGGGAAAGCTATTCACTCAGGGATGAGGAATTGTCCCATATCAGAGTGGTGACTGGTAAGCAACAATAGTTATTGAATAAGTGATTTATATTAATTGTAAACATTATACAAATCTAACAAGCAAACTAGCATTATAGTATATAAGGGCAGGAACCATCCTAAGAAAAAATTATCCCCGGAGTCCCTCTTTAAGATAACATAGCAAATAAACAAAAACACACATTGTGATAAGAGACACATGGCTGAATTCTTTGTGTTAACCCATACAGCATGTTGTCTTCAGATTATATAGCAAATACCTGCTGAAAAAGTTCCTTTAATATTTTTATTTGTCCCCCGCAATTACACACATGCACAGGTGTTCCACTGTAGCTGGTTGGTTTGTACACACTTGTGCTAATCTCTTATCCATGCATTTACCATAATTTTTTTTGTAACATTAACTGCATTATATCTCATAATTTTCTACTGGCATATTTAATATATGTTGTACTTTTATGCACATCAGTCTCCAGTTATCAGGAAAAATTGTTATCCAAGTGCATCTTTATGCCCATGGTTAATTCTTGAAATTGTATACTTAGGTACTACTAGTAGCACTGGGTTACACTACTTTGTATCAATACTTTTTTAAAAAATCTATTCAATGAACCATGAGATGTTTTTACTTTTATTTTATGTCTACACTTTGTCAAGTGAGTTTAGCACATATTCATAAAATTATCAATATTTGGTCCTTTTTTCAAATAGATTTCTGAGTATATAAGTGGAAAAAACAAGCATCAACAGATAGAAGATAATGAGAATGTGCCCAGCTACCATGCGAGTGAGGCTGGGGACAGGCAGTACGTATGTGCTAACACGCTGGTGGCATTCAACCAATGCTTGGTCGGGAAAGGAAACACTTTCAATCAGAAGCAAGTCAAGGCCCCTAAAATGCCTGTGAGGAGGCTTAACTGTGCACCAAATTTTGGGTGCACCCTTCCATGAGGGATTTGCATACAAATTTAAGTTTATTTTCACAGGCACGGTATCAATAGCGCTATTATGGTTCATAAAGGGGTTACGTTCCCTACAACACTGTGTGGCCCATATAAATTGCATTTTGGGGCTGAAAAACTTCCTTTAAAACTCTTTTATAGGACCTGCTGAGTGATAATCTTTCTGCAGAGCACCTAAACCAGAGCTGTTCTCTAGCGCCATCTACTTTGAGATAACAAATTGCATCTCTTGAATAACCATGGTTTTGTTTTTACTTTGCTACCATAAGTAATACATTTTTTTTATGAATTTCATCTTTGTTTAAAAAAAAAATAAATGCCTTGTTAAGATCACTTTCAGGTATATGATTAAGTGCAATACATGTAAAAGTAGTCTCTAAGTGGAATGATCTCAAAGAACTAACAGATTCCAGGGCAGATTTCAATGTACCTTGAAGTCTTTACCATTGAACAAGTGAAATAACAGAACTGTACGTTGATATGTTTATCTATTCAGTGGGATTAGTCAGATTCTTCTTTTTTTTATGATTTCAGGTTCTTAACCATTTGCATAAAAAGTTAAGGAACATGTCAAAGAAGTCAGAAGCGTCAAAGAAAAAGGTAATCTTTTATTTTGCAGAGTTAATAAAATGTTTAGAAGGGTTTTATGTTTTGAATGCACAAGATCAACTGAGGCCCATATTGACGCCTTGAAACACATCGTCTGCAGTTTGGGGTTCTGATCTGGCCTAAATCCTAAGTCATATTAAAAGGCTTTTTAAAGAGTCAACTTTGACTTTTAGGATTGCTACCTTTATTAGGTGGCACTAGAATTCGTCTACCTCATCACTGAAGTGATAATTTGCATAAACACTAGTAGGGTAACACACTATTCCCCATAGACACTTGTAAACATGTAGGGCAGTTGCCACATATATGTCAGGTATAGGCTACAGACACAGTATGTGATATACAGTGCCTACAAGTAGTCTTCAACCCCCTGCCGATTTAGCTGGTTGACACATGCGGAATTAACTTGGCATTGTGACATTTGGACTGTAGATCAGCCTGGAAGTGGGAAATGCACTGCAGCCAAAAAGATTTTTTTTTTTTTTTTTTTTAACGCGTTAAAAGTAGTGATGGGCGAATCCTAAATTACTCGGAATCGCTTGACTCTAGCGAGTCCGAGCACAGGACTCGCTACTCGTTGCGAGTCTAGCGAGTCCAATGTTAATGAATGAGGAAGCGAGTAATAGCGAGTAGTGTGAGATTTACAAATCGCAGATGTGTCTCGGAAGCTTCAGCCTGAAGCAATCCTAGTTTTGTCATTTATTTGCATTGGACTCGTTTACTTTGCAACTGTAATCGCTGGGAAACTCGCACAGATAAGAGTCCTGTCTTCTCTGTGTGCTGGCTGCCCCAGCTCCAGGGTCCTAGAGCCTGCCTGCTGCCTGATGTAGCAGTGCTGAGATTGTTCTCAGTCTGCTCATTCCCTGTGTACAGACATGAATGTCTGTGCACAGAGATGATGTAGCAGAGCTGAGATTGTTCTCAGTCTGCTCATTCCCTGTGCATATACATCTATATCTATGCACAGGGATGAGCAGAGAGGACATCGCGTTTTGGACTGCGTCGGACGGAAGAGGATTTTTTTAATTAAAGATGGAGTCTCTAATGGCTTTTTTTTTTTATTTCTAATAAAAAAATTTCTCTGTGTTGTGTTTTTTTTAAAACAATTTAATAGAAATTCATGGCGGTCATGTCTAATATTGGCGTGACCGCCATAAATTTCGGGCTTAGGGCCAGCTGATAATACAAAGCTGGCCCTAACCTCTATTACCCAGCTTGCCACCGCCACCAGGGCCACTGGAAGAGCGGGGTTCAGCGCCAGAGGACAGTGGTGTAACTAGGTTTCTTGGCGCCCGGGGCAAAGATCTACTTTGGCCGCCCCCCCCCCCAGAGTAGGTGAGGAGTGGGAAGGGGGGGAATTGGGGGGGTTGCTGTCAGATTTTAGCCCCGCTGCCCCTGCAGCCTTAGGTGCGGGTGCTGTCAGCTTTCAGCCCCTGCAGCCTCAGGTGCGGAGCGGGAAGGGGGGGGTGCCGTCAGCCATCAGCCCCGCCGCCACTGCAGCCTGAGTTGCGCCCAGCGCAAAGGATCCGGCTGCACCCCCCTAGATACGCCCCTGCCAGAGGATGGCGCTTCAATGAACGCGCCATCTTCTGGGGCGGCTGCGGGCTGCAATTTGCAGCGGGGGGTGCCCAGAAAGCTTGGGCATCCCTGCGCTGCGGATTCCAGCCCCAGCTGCTTAGCTGTACCTGGCTAGACATAGAAATTGCGCGGAGCCCCACGCATTTTTTTGACTCCGACTCCGAGACGACTCCGACTCCGAGACGACTCCGACTCCGAGACGACTCCGACTCCGAGACGACTCCGACTCGACTCCGACTCCGAGACGACTCCGACTCCGAGACGACTCCGACTCCGACTCCGAGACGACTCCGACTCCGAGACGACTCCGACTCCGAGACGACTCCGACTCCAACTCCGACTAGACTCCGAGACGACTTCGACTCCGAGACGACTCCGAGACGACTCCGACTCGACTCCGAGACGACTCCGACTCCAAGACGACTCCGACTCCGAGACGATTCCGACTCCGAGACGACTCCGAATCCGACTCGACTCCGAGACGACTCCGACTCCGAGACGACTCCAACTCCGAGACGACTCCGACTCCGAGACGACTCCGACTCCGAGACGACTCCGACTCCGAGACGACTCCGACTCCGACTCCGAGACGACTCCGACGCCGAGACGACTCCGACTCCGAAACTACTCCGACTCCGACTCGACTCCGAGACGACTCCGACTCCGAGACGACTCCAACTCCGAGACGACTCCGACTCCGAGACGACTCCGACTCCGAGACGACTCCGACTCCGAGGCGACTCCGACTCCGAGGCGACTCCGACTCTGAGGCGACTCCGACTCTGAGACTCCGACTCTGAGGAGACTCCGACTCCGAGACGACTCCGACTCCGAGGCGACTCCGACTCTGAGGAGACTCCGACTCTGAGGCGACTCCGACTCTGAGACTCCGACTCTGAGACTCTGACTCTGACTCTGAGACTCTGACTCTGAGACTCTGACTCTGAAATTCATTAAATAATAAAAAAAATGCGTGGGGCTCCGCGCAATTTCTATGTCTAGCCAGGTACAGCTAAGCAGCTGGGGGCTGGAATCCGCAGCGCAGGGATGCCCAAGCTTTCTGGGCACCCCCCGCTGCAAATTGCAGCCCGCAGCCGCCCCAGAAGATGGCGCGTTCATTGAAGCGCCATCCTCTGGCGCTGAACCCCGCTCTTCCAGCGGCCCTGGTGGCAGTGGCACGCTGGGTAATAAAGGGGTTAATACCAGCTTTGTTATACAAGCTGGTATTAAGCCCGAGATTCTAAATGTCAGGCCACGTTTGACCCAGCCACTAAGAATCTCCAATAAAGGGTTAAAAAAACACAACACAGAGAAATTTTTTTATTTGAAATAAAAAAAAAAGCCATTAGGGACTCCATCTTTAATTAAAAAAATCCTCTTCTGTCCGACGTAGTCCAAAACGCGATGTCCTCTCTGCTACATCCCCTGTGCATAAATATAGATGTCTATGCACAGGGAATGAGCAGACTGAGAACAATCTCAGCTCTGCTACATCATCTCTGTGAGCAGGCGGGCTCTAGGACCCTGGAGCTGCACAGAGAAGACAGCTGGACTCGGCTCGCAAAGAAGCCGCAGTTACTTTGCGAGTTTCCCTGCTATCACTGGCACAGTAGCCGAGTCTAATGCAAACAATGGCAATCCTAGTTTTGTCAGCGTTTCTGACAAAACTAGGATTGATATTGATTTGCATTGGACTCGTGCGAGTAATCACTGGGAAAGTCGCAGAGTACCGAGTCCTGCGAGTCCCTTACTACTCGCCGAGTAACGAGTCCTAGCGAGTAGATTCGCCCATCCCTAGTTAAAAGTTAATTCAGAGGGTCATTTATTATTCAACCCCTCAAACCACCAGCATTCTGTTTGGTCCCCCTAAAGTATTAAGAAGTAGTTCAGGCACAAAGAACAATGAGCTTCACATGTGTGGATTAATTATCTCTTTTGCCAGCCTTTTCTGACTATTTAAGACCCTCCCCAAACTTGTGAACAGCACTCATACATGGTCAACATGGGAAAGACAAAGGAGCATTCCAAGGCCATCAGAGACAAGATCGTGGAGGGTCACAAGGCTGGCAAGGGGTACAAAACCCTTTCCAAGGAGTTGTGCCTACCTGTCTCCACTGTTGGGAGCATCATCCGGAAGAGGAAGGCTTATGGAACTACTGTTAGCCTTCCACGGCCTGGACAGCCTTTGAAAGTTTCCTCCCGTGCCGAAGCCAGGCTTGTCCGAAGAGTCAAGGCTAACCCAAGGACAACAAGGAAGGAGCTCCGGGAAGATCTCATGGCAGTGGGGACATTGGTTTCAGTCAATACCATAAGTAACGTACTCCACTGAATGGTCTCTGTTCCAGATGAGCCCGTAAGGTACCTTTACTTTCAAAGCGTCATGTCAAGGCTCGTCTACAGTTTGCTCATGATCACTTGGAGGACTCTGAGACAGACTGGTTCAAGGTTCTATGGTCTGATGAGACCAAGATCGAGATCTTTGGTGCCAACCACACACGTGATGTTTGGAGACTGAATGGCACTGCATACGACCCCAAGAATACCATCCCTACAGTCAAGCATGGTGGTGGCAGCATCATGCTGTGGGGATGTTTCTCAGCCAAGGGGCCTGGCCATCTGCTCCGCATCCATGGGAAGATGGATAGCACGGCCTACCTGAAGATTTTGGCCAAGAACCTCCGCTCCTCCATCAAGGATCTTAAGATGGGTCGTAAATTCATCTTCCAACAAGACAACGACCCAAAGCACACAGACAAGAAAACCAAGGCCTGGTTCAAGAGGGAAAAAATCAAGGTGTTGGAGTGGCCTAGTCAGTCTCCTGACCTTAACCCAATTGAAAACTTGTGGAAGGAGCTCAAGATTAAAGTCCACATGAGACACCCAAAGAACCTAGATACCTTGGAGAAGATCTGCATGGAGGAGTGGGCCAAGATAACTCCAGAGACCTGTTCCGGCCTGATCAGGTCTTATAAAAGACAATTATTAGCTGTAATTGCAAACAAGGGTTATTCCACAAAATATTAAACCTAGGGGTTGAATAATAATTGACCCACACTTTTATGTTTAAAATGTATTAAAATTCAACTGAGCAACATAACTTTTTGGTTTGTAAGATTTATGCTTCTGTTAATAAATCCTACTCTCGTTTGCAGCTTGAAGGCTCTAACTTATTTGCATCTTATCAAACCACCTAAATCAGCAGGGGGTTGAAGACTACTTGTAGGCACTGTACATGCTAGTCACGCTCACTAGATGAATGCCAACTATGCTAAAGTCATGTCCTAGTCAGATGTAACATATGTACCAGTTAGACATATGCCACATAGATGCCATTTGTCACTTCATTGAGGAAGTAGACGAACTCTAGTGCCACATATAGAAGGTAGCAATCTTAATAGTCATAATTGACTCTTTTAAAAGCCTTTGCAGATTGATCTCCATAAGGAGAGTAGCCATTCTCCCAGACCTTGTTCATCTTGATAAACTTTAGGCAATCTACATTCTTAGTAGACAGCCTTATGCGATTATCCATCAGGACACTTCCAGCAGCGCTGAAGACACGTTCTGAGAGAGCTTTAAGAGTCAATTAGGACTTTTAGGTTTGCTACCTTCAATAGGTGGCACTAGAGTTTGTGTACTTCCTCCCTGAAGTGACAATTTGCATATTTCCCAGGGGAGCATTGCAGCTAAAAGAATCTTCATGCCAGCAGGCAGATTAATCTCCATAAGAAGAATAGTGATTCCCCCAGACATAGATGCCAGTTATGCACTGCATTTATTCTATATAAATTTCAATCAGGTGCTTTACACACCACATACATGCTGATCATTGTGCTGATACCACATATGTGCTAGTCAAACACTCTGTAAATAACCTCTTCAAAAAGGAACAGGACTTGAACAATACCTATTGGATGTACCAATCTTAAAAATCAATTTCTACCTTTCAATGAGTTTTGCTAATTATTTAGGAACAAAAGCCAAACAGACACTCCAATTGTAGACACTTGTTTGCTCTTCATCAGTGTAAAGTAGGAGATCTCATTTGGCTACACTAGTGTTTCTGGTCTTCCGGTTTGGAGAGGCTTTTGGCAATTTAAATTACCAGGGAACCATTGAATAGCCTATATGCTCCTTTAAAAAGCTTGGCTTCTCCACAACATGAAATGCTTCTATTGCACCCCAGAGTCCAATTGCCACAATGGCATTGCCTCTAGGGATGAGCGAGTCTACTCGTTACTATTCGTTGCTCGCCGAATAGTAGGGTACTTGGGCTACTCGTTACTCTGCGAGGTTCCTAGCGATTACTCGCACAGTAACAAGTCCAATGTAAATCAAGGGAAATGCAATTCCTCTGCTGCTGGACCCTATAAAGAGGTCTGGCAGCAGAGGAAAAACCTGCAATTCCCTAATTCATTGTTTAGAAGCCTGCGTTAAAAAGCGTAAGATGTAAAATAAAACCGGATTCTCTCGGATTGCCCCGGTCCGGGGCAATCCAGTACCATAGAGTTCCATGTTACGGTGCACTGGATTGCACCAGACCAGGTGAATCCAGTTTGACCGATTTTTAGCATCGTACCCTAAACCGGATTCTCCCGGATTGCCCCGATCCGGAGCAATCCGGTGCCCGGTAACATGGGACTCTATGGTACCGGATTGCACCAGACCGGGGCAATCTGGGAGAATCCGGTTTGAATTTATAGCTTACGGCTTTTTACCGCCGGCTTCTAAACAATGAATTAGGGAATTGCAGGTTTTTCCTCTGCTGCCAGACCTCTTTATAGGGTCCAGCAACAGAGGAATTAATCGCAATACTCGCTTCACCATTGACTTAAATAGGACTCGCTATACTCGTAATATGTACCGAGTATCGGGACCTACTCGTTATGAGTCTAGAGAGTTCAAATATTTCAGTACTCGCTCATCCCTAATTGCCTCCCTCAGAGGGTAGGGTCCTGCTTGGAAGCAAGATAGGGTATCCACACCAGGTAAGCCAACAGCACACAACACCTTTCCTGACTCCAGACCTGAAGGGGGAGCTCTGGAACCTGAGTTCAGAGGAGCTCCCTTATAAATTCAGGCCTGGGGGAAGGGTTAGGCAGCTCAGCTCTTTGGAGGACTGTGAAGACATCCTGCGGACTGGAGCGGTGTCAGACTCGTCCGAGGATAACCACTAGCCAGTGTGTTGGACTCGTAGGAAAGGGTCTGAGGAAAGGAAAGGAGTAGGCCTAGGGAGTGAGACAGAGCAGAGCGTCAGAAACAGACACCGGAGTCCGAGGTTGCAAGGATGCGCTAGGCCCAGCAGCCAAAACCAGAGGGCTGGAGATTCCACATCTGCTGGCCACACCAAGGCACCTGGAGGCACAACAGCATTGGAGAGCTCAGGGACAGTGGCCAGAGAAGTGATACCCAGAAAGGGCTCGAGCTGCCTGCCATAATTGTGATAGACTTTCCAGCAGGAGAAAGGGTCACGGCTTACCTACAGGTAGACAGGACCAGTGCAAAGGAGCGTAGCAGGGAGGCCTCTGACCTCACTGGGTGAGGACATCCCTAACTTACTTCCAGGCCACCCGGAATCCTAACAACACCAACGGACTGTACCCTGGCTTCTACTGCTACAATAAAGGTAAACTACACCTGCGTGTCTGTCAGTTATTCCGCACCCTCAGTCCTACACCACAACGACCTACCACCGCAATAGACTTTACTGGTTTGCCTTAGGAACCGCTCCACCCGTGGGGAGCGGCATCATCCAAGCTGCAATCCCATCTTCCCCAGAGGTCCCATATCGCAGCGTCAGCCTCTACTGGCAAAACACCTTAGGTGGCATCATGACCCTTTCCTAAATCCTATCCCCCAGAACTTTGCAAGATTGACCCCAGGGTCACAGAGCCGGGTCTTGACCCCTGTGACTCCCCCGGAAGCATCAAAGCCAGGTTCCCAGTGCCCCACGGCCCTGGGGTGTGTCACTTTCCCTTAGAGTCATGCACTAGGCAATGCTCAAACATCAGTTGCACAATAGTTATGTCACATACTCCAGTAAGGTACTAGATGCATAACACATAAAAATAACAAACACAAATAAGACACAAAGTAGGTACCAGATATATGCAACACACACTACTAAAATAAATATATATTTCAGTCACTTGCTGAACATGTTAAAGTGAACCTGACCCCACAAACTGACCCCCCGCATCTTTAGACCTGTCCCTGCACCCCCTCTTATCATTTCTAGCCATCCCTTTTGCAGAAAAAAATCGATTTTGTAAAGTAGAGAAGAGTTTATATTCACCTCGTCCTGTGTGAGTTCTCTGTTTCTGAGGAAGCCGCAATAGGCGGGGCCTGTCTGCTGCTGCCTTGCAATTATGCACGCCCCTCTCTGCTTGCTAAGAGCCTGGCCGCGTCATGAAAGAGAGCGGGGCTAAATCGCGTCATACCGGAGTCCCTCCCCCTTTTATGACGCGGCCAGACTCTTAGCAAGCAGAGAGGGACGTGCATAATTACAAGCGAGCAGCAGACAGGCGGGCCTATTGCGGCTTCCTCAGAAACAGAGAACTCACACAGGACGAGGTGAATATAAACTTTTCTCTACTTTACAAAATCGATTTTTTTCTGCAAAAGGGATGGCTAGAAATGATAAGAGGGGGTGCAGGGACAGATCTAAAGATGCGGGGGGGTCAGTTTGTGGGTTCAGGATCACTTTAACACTATGCACATCACTCATTAAAATGATGACTCACACTACCCGATAATAGTTTCCTGTGTATTATCTGTTTGAGAACCTGTCACAAAGTGGAAAATGGGGCATTTTTCTTCTTTTAATTTATTCCAGTTAATTCTTTGTGTAGATATTTTAAGCTGCTATACTTTTTCTGAGATTTGAGCCTCTTTATTTAATGATATTTGAATGGTCTTTACCAAGTGAAGGTGTTTACAGGATGATGAAGATATGCCTCAGAGAATCTTGTGACCACACCTTTTCGGTAAACATATATTATAAAAGCATAAACATTAATAATAAATATATGGTCCATATTTCATAACACATTTACAAAAAAATAAAAGGAGAGAAAAACTTTTTATCTAGTGAAAAGTCCCCAAGCTTAAGCCTTCCTTTGCAGGGAAAATGAAGCACTGCCAGGCTATGCAGCACCAAGTTCTTCTGTAAACCCCGACCATTATGTGAAACCTCACCCGCTCATACCGCAACTGAAGGGAATAATTTGCATTCATTCTATAATCTTTTGATGATTTGTAGTGCCCTGTATCTGACTACTTAGTATTGAATCATTTGCACAAGTGATAGGTCCACCCATGGTACAGTGATATGAATCTATACTTCAGCTGTAAAAGTAACTGACTGTAATGTTTAGTTCCTGTAGATTAGATTTCTGCTAGGTCACTGAAATTAAAGCATTAATGATTTATTAAAGAGAACTTGACATTAGCATTATACATGTTATAATAAATGTATGACCATAATGGCATTGTTTTACTGATTAAATATATTCCTTTAGTGAAGGAATCTGAAATCTGGTTGCTGATTAATTATAATTATAAGTTTACAGTTCTCCTAAGCTTTCGATTAATTGGGACAGAAATGTGAGTAAGGTCTTCGACAAGACCCCATCTACTGGCTCTGTTGTCTGGCATCTACTTCCTGTTTTAAATTTTGGATTGACACCACAAATTGACTACCACTGACCAATGTGAAGTCAATGTGCAACTTTGTGTTCTCGGCTTGCATTTAACTAAACCTTCACATTTGCTGCCACCACCAGCACGATTTTCCTGAAGTCTACTAGGACATCAATCTGAAAAAGCACCACCCATGACTTATAGACAACAGTGTGAAATTTAAAACAGGAAGAAGACACCTGAGTGTGGGAGGAAACCAGAGAACCCAGAAGAAAGCTGCTTAACTTCAATGAAAATATAGAATCTCCATGCAGATGTTTTCCTTGGTGTCGAAGACCCCAGCACTCAATTACTGAGCCACAAAACTGCCCACACAAGTAGTTAGGAATGTGCACATATTAAGTATTTTGGTGAGCTTTTTACATAACGATTTGTAAATCCAAGATCTGCTGCACCTCAAAGCCCTTAATGATTTTTGCTATTGATGGACTTTGCACAATTGTAATATAGTCTGCTGATCTCTGTGAGATTTTCCTTATATATATACTATGTATTTTGGTATATGTGTCTTTGAGATCTATGTTAAGTGCCTATGTTAAAAAATCACTGCTTGGGTCTGATAAATGTTACAAATTGCATCATACACCACCATGACCTTTTCACAAAAAAGGCTACAGTAAAGTTTTTTTTACTTCACTCGTTCTGTGCTGGACTGTTTCTGCAAAGAGTTGTATTGGGATGAAGTGTCTCAGGATCCGTGGTTTTGTCCCTGAGGAAGGAGCATGGCAATGCTCCGAAACGCGTAAGAATAAAGAACACCCGTTGAAACCAGGGTTCCAGCTTCTAGTTTCATTCATTCAGCAGCGCGGATCCTGAGACACTTCGTCCCAATACAACTATTGTTCGCCACGTCGATCGTGAATGTGTGGGTCTGGTAGCTGCTGTATCCAGGCGCGCATACTTGTTGTGTGTAACACAACTTTTCCAGGTGAGCAGCTTTCAATAAGGTTCTTGCCGATATCTGTAAGGAGATAAGACCCTATTTGCGCATTGTCTCACCCCCTATAGATTGTTTCCGAAAAATGGTATTTTGATATTGCCCTACAGAGACTGGCAGACAAGCAGCAAGCCTCCGGCCTGAAGATGTGAGGTATAGAAACGCAAGACACAACACACTCCTGTAGAACATGGCTGGCAAAGTGCAGTCCTCAAGGGCCACAAACAGTGCATGTTTTTAGGATTTACTTAGCATTGCACAAGATGATGGAATCAACACCTCTGCAGTTGATAAAATTAGCACCAGTGCAATGCTAGGGAAGTCCTGAAAACATGCACTGTTTTCAGACCTTTAGGACTAGAGTTGTCCACCCCTGCCCTATATATCTCTGTGGAGGTAGCCAGGGGGCAGGAGTGATCCATAAACCCTTTCACCATAACTGCAGCTCTCCCTGGACCCTCTTAGGCCCTGTGCCCATATGAATTGTTTTATGCTTTTGTTACGCAGATTTTGAGAATTTGCATCAGAATCTGAGGCCAGCAAAGTCTATGACAGGTCAGAAGTCAGATTTCTTTTTGCATCCCCAAAATCTGCACCAAATCTGCAAGGAAAAAAACACATTGGCCAAACACTTCTGAACTGTCATAGATTTTGCTGCCTTCATGATAGACTATATGCAGATTTTGATGCAGATTCTCAAAATCTTCTACAAAATAAGCATCAAAAATTTACCAGGGGGGGAGCGAACCTTAAAACAGATGGTGGGGTCACATCACAGGTAGCATCCCCCATATACTGTGAGAGCAGACACATGTGAGCGTGTGTTAAGTGCCATCACAAACATTACTGCACTTCAGACTCAAGGGGCCATAGAGGAACTATCCCGCAAGTTTGAACTGTGCTGCACTACCTGACATCACCGCTCCTCACACTCAATTTCTCATGATACAGGTGTGATATACTTGCTACATCTCATGCAATATCGCGCCACTCACGAGACAGCTAATTTTACGAGTGCTGCTGCCATTGAAGTTATCTCAGGTCACCAGTAGGATTCCCTGCTGCATGTCACCCGTTGTGTAACCTGAGACAGCCTCAGGAAGTTACGGCTTGTCACACTGTCGGGAGCTGTGCAGTCCCAGGTGTCCAACCATATGGGATATGCAATCACTAATTTTTCCCACATATACTGGGACTACTTCTGCATTTATTTGGGTTTTATAATTAATGCTTTTTTTTTTTTTTACATTTTTTTTACATCGTTTTTTTTGGGGGGTTGGGTGGAATGGGAGACTTTAACAAATTTAAATTAAAAAAGAAAGTGAAAGTGGAATGCATTGGGGTTATTTTTCAAATAAAATATTTATTGGTGTAGTTATTTGTGTCCTTAATCACTTAATTAGTAATATCAGGTATCTGATTGATGCCTCAACACTACTAACTCTGGCCTTGTTTCCAGCTGGCATTACCTAGCTGGCATCTTCTCCAAATACCATTACCCTATTTGCCAACGCAACTGGGCAGTGAGAAAGCCGGGCCAGGAGTGGCACCGCTAATGGGGGCAGTTCCTTGGGATTTTCCTAAAATTGTTTGCGGACTCCATTTGTAGAGTCCCTAAATCCCAGAACAGCAGAAACCACCTCAACTGACCACATTTTGGAAATTACTCCTCTCTGGGAGATTATCTCTGGGTGTATTGATGATTTTATCTATGGAAACCACCTATGGAAACAAACCCAGTGAATTTTGCATTATTAAAAATTGTAAATAGGCCCTTGAGCTGCTTAGTAGATTGCAGCGCACATACATTGTGCCAAGCTTGTTCTTCTGGGGAAACATCCCCCACTAATTTAGGAAGCTTCCAATGCCAAATCTGCGGATGTTAACTGTGGTTTAGGCACACGCTGAGTATTTGATCATGTTTTACCTCAGGATTTGTAGCCAAATCCTAGAGTGGATAAGTAGCCTCCCTGGCGGTCTGTTTAGTTCTGGAAATTGTTGCTTAAAGCGGGCTACCCGCGTTCGCGGTAGATGCGGTTAAAAAACCGCATCTGCCGCACTTGCCGCATAGCTGCCGCACTTGTGCCGCACTTGTGCCGCACTTGCGGCGCGGTTGCGGTAATCTGCATAGGAACCAACCACCTCTGATGACCCTCATACATTGTTAATATGTGCCCCTGCACCCTAGTAAACCCTTAGCAGCACTGTTGTTGTGTGCTAAGTGGCTGCATTAGAAGTGCGATAATGATTTTAGACACTTACATGCCTGCGTACTTGAGGGCGTCTCCCTGTGTGTGCTGGGACTTGTTGTGCTGTGGTCATCATGTCTGCTCTCCCCCTCCCTTATGCACGCCCCCTCTCAGCCTGCTATAGTGATGTGATACTGATTGCGTCATAAAGGGGCGGGGCTACCGTGATGCCGCGATTTAGCCCCGCCCCTTTATGACGCAATCAGCCTCACATCACTATAGCAGGCTGAGAGGGGGCGTGCATAAGGGAGGGGGAGAGCAGACATGATGAGCACCGCCCACACGTCCCAGCACACACAGGGAGACGGCCTCAAGTACCAGGCATGTAAGTGTCTAAAATCATTATCGCACTTCTAATGCAGCCACTTAGCACACAACAACAGTGCTGCTAATGGTTTACTAGGCTGCAGGGGCACATATTAACAATGTATGAGGGTCATCAGAGGTGGTTGGTTCCTATGCAGATTACCGCAACCGCGCCGCAACCGCGCCGCAAGTGCGGCACAAGTGCGGCAGATGCGGTAGATGCGGCAGATGCGGTTTTCTCACCGCATCTGCCGCGAACGCGGGTAAGCCCGAGCCTGACTCGGGGTTAACGCTTCTGGTAGTGAATGTTAACCCCGAGTCAGGCTCGGGAATAACGCTAGGAAGGTTAAATCCAGAAGTGGTGCAGGTGTTTCTATCAGACTTTTCCTCTGATTGCTCCACTCCTGGTTTTATCTACAAATCCTGAGGTAAAAAACTCATCAAATACTCAGCGTGTGCACGTGGCCTTAGACATTGTGGGGCTCAGAAGGAAGCGGAGCATTTGGATTTGTAAGCACAGGTTTTGCTGTCTTTTTTTTTTTTTGAGGAAAGGGGGCTAGAGGCCATAGCACTTTTCTAGTACCGGTGTGCAACCAGTAACATGGAAGCCACTTAAATTTCTGTTAACAGATGACAGACCTTGATTTTGACTTGTATTTTTTTGTGGGTTGAGTTAAATGTTATTGGTGGTAAATTGAGTATAGAACATTTTGCATCAGTTCACATTTATCATGTGCTCTATGGTAAGAACTTACATTTGGGTTTCAAGCTACATCTCCGAAATATGTGATTAAAGTTTTTGCATTGCTATATTCTGAGAGCTATAGCTTATTTAGCTGTTCTCTGATAGAGCTGTATGGCAGCTTGTTTTTTGCTAGACAAGAGGATGTTTTCAGCAGTTCCATTTTTAATTATTTATGAGTATTTATCACGTTTTATTCAATTTATTTTCAGCTGTATGATGAAAATACATACAGTAGCTTTTGCTACGTTTTTTATTTTTATGGTGTTCACTGAAGGTGTTAACTAGTGTGACAGTTTTATGGAGCAGGTGGTTGAGGACAATACCAAATATGTGTCGTTTTTTTGCATTAATATAACTATTTATTGAAATATTAACTTTTATTTTTTGTTACTTTTTTACTTAGTCTCTTTATGGGACATCACCTTTTACAACTTTGATCACAGCTGCTCAGTACTGTAGAGCTCAATCATTACAGAACAGTGGAGCAGTCAGAGCTGCACTTTCACAAGCTTCAGGGATCATGTTGCAGCCAAAGCTTGTTGTAGTCAGGTGACGTTGATGTTGTCATAGCGACGTCGGGTCACCATTGCAATGATCAGGCTCTAATGATTATATCACAGGGGCACCGATTGGAGGGGAGAGAAAGGGAGGAGGGAGCGTGGTTCCTCTCCCAATCCCCTAAGTGTTGCAATCGAGATACTGTGTTTACTTTGTCTAGACTCCCTATGTAGAGTGGTGCACATGCAAAATGCTGTTTTTTTAGCTAAAGGTTAGAAGATGCTGGCTTTTTATTAAGCTGGGAAATTTGCATCACCTGGCCTTTCCTAACAATGATGGTGAACAAGTCATAATTTGAAATGCCTAATTAAGGTCTAAAACTTTAATCAAAGTTATCTGAGCACTAGCGATAAACCTTTTGAAGTTCAGGTTCGGGTCAGTTCGACAAATGGGCAAACATTCGCCACATAGATTGGTTCAACGAACTTCTGAACCCATTCAAATGAATGGGAAGGAAAATCAAAAGCCTAGAAACATATTCAAAGGGGCCAAAAAGCTGCCAAAACAGCTCAAATTAGGGACATACATCAGGAAAAGTGCCATCTATTTCCCAATTTTAACATTTTCATCATTGTGCATTATAGATGTATGGGACAAGGTCTAGACCAGTATTTCAAGCTTCCACGTTGATCAGGAACAGGGGTGAGTGACAGGTGTAGGCATGGTGGCCAAATTAAATTCACAAAGTACACCACAAAGACACCCCAATTATGGTCTC
Source organism: Allobates femoralis (assembly GCA_033576535.1). Taxonomy (NCBI): domain Eukaryota; kingdom Metazoa; phylum Chordata; class Amphibia; order Anura; family Aromobatidae; genus Allobates; species Allobates femoralis. Next base: position 195,526,201 of record JARQOC010000005.1, on the reverse strand, counting down.
TACATATCAAAAAATAAAGGCCAGATACCACCAAAGTGGCATCAATTGAATCAGTATAAAAGTTGTATAATGGCACAGCCTGCGTGCATGGCACAGAGTCTGCAACAGGGCCTGGCCTACCATTTGAAGGTTAAACATTGATGAGTAACAGGAGGATGAGGGACACATGTAAGCCTAATGGGTAGGGAGTCCTCATACCACATGTAACTGCTCTAATAAATGTTATGCTCCACCACCCTCAGGTGGCACAAGTATTCATTTCACAGAGTACTACCGGAAGAATTAGTCAGGTGGGTGAGTCACATGTACAGTCCCTGACAAAAGTTATGTCACTTATCCATGTTATGTTAATTAAAGCTTATAACCTGACGTTAAATTCATCCATTGGTTTTATAAATTACTCTTCTGAAAGTTGAAACCCTCCCAAATCTGGTGTAGGTTAAGAAAATAAATTGGCATCAATGCTGAAATATTGATTATTTAATGAACACAGAATGGTCAGATTTTGGCAAGACAAAAGTTTTGTCGCCCACAGAAACAAACAAATAATTAACTTAAAATACAAATATATGTTGCAAAACATTGATGAATGAAGTTGTGGTGCTATTAGAGTTATATTTAATATTTTGTGTGACTTCCATGAGCTTGAAGGACTGCATCCATGTAGTTCAACAAGGATTCTATTGCTCTTTATTAATGAAGTCATCAGAAATAGCAAAGAATGCAGTCTTACATGCCTCCCAGAGTTCATCTAGATTCTTTGGTTTTGTCTTCCAAGCTTCCTCTTTCCTCTATGTCTGGTGGCTGGGCTGGCCAGTCCTTGAGCACCTTAATCTTTTTTGCAGAGATAGATGTGTGAGATGGAGAACCATCCTGCTGCAGAATTTGACCCCTTTTATGATTTGGAGTGTAAGAGGTAGCTAATACTTCTTGATATTTTAGGCTATTGATATTGCCTTCCACCTTACAAATGTTTTGCACACCCCCATACTGAATGTAACCCCAGACCATGATGTTTCCACCACCAAATTTAGATCCATACGAGCTCCAGTAGGTCTCCTGCAGTATTTGTGGCGGCTGTGGTGTAATTCTACTGAAGATTCATCAGAGAAATCCACCTTATGCCACTTTTCCAGTGTCTATCTGTTTAGCAGCCTGTGGGACTTTGCAAATGCCACACGTTTTTTATTTGCCTTTTTATTTGCCTTTTGTTTAGTGCTGGCTTCTGGGCACTTATTCGACCATGGAGGCCATTTTGAGACAGAATCCTACAAACTGTTCTAGTTGACACAGGAACTTGAGGTGAACAGGCCTGTTGGAGCTCTGCTGCAGTGGAAGAGGGGCTTGCTTTGGATTTTCTAACCAACAAACGTTCATTCTGGGCAGTTGTCTTGCGGGGTCTGCCGGACCTGGGCTTGTCAAACACATCTCCAGTCTCTTCAAATCTTTTTTTAAATTCTTTGTACTTGACACTAAAGGTGCCAGCCACCTCTGCAGTGGATCTGGTATTCAGCCTCTTGATTATCAAGGCTTTGGTCGCAGGGTGGATTTTTGGCATGTTGTTAGAGCTCAAGTTGCAGTTCAAATGAAGGTCTGGGGTGCTGGGGTTCATTTTATAAACACCCACTAATTAACCGATCATTTACAGAGCACAGGTGAGGATGTAAACTAGGTTTGGATGCATTATATGACCAGGCGACAAAACTTTTGTCTTGCCAAAATCTGACCATTCTGTGTTCATTAAATGATCAATATTTCAGCATTGATGTCAATTTATTTTCTTTCCCTAAACCACATGTTGGCGGGTTTCAGCTTTCAAAAGAGTAATTTATAAAACCAATGGATGAGTTTAACATCAGGTTATAAGCTTTTATTTACATAACATGGATAAGCAACATAACTTTTGTCAGGGACTGTACTGTATAGGCCTATTCGGCATGGGGCCCTCATACCTAATGCAATCGATCCAATAAATGTTATTCCCAGCCACACTCAGGTGGCACACGTATTAGCTTCATGAAGTACTACTGAATGAATTAGTCAGGTAGGTAGGTCAGTCACATGTAAAAACCTATCGTGCAGTCCTGCAACTGCTCCAAAAATGTTATGCTCCACCACACTATGCTGGAAGAAATAATGTAATGTATAAAGTTAAATCTGCCACTCATAAAGATTACCGTATATACTCGCGTATAAGCCGAGTTTTTCAGCCCTAAAATTGGGCTGAAAAGTACCCCCCTCGGCTTATACGCGAGTCAGTGCTGTATACATCGGTACATACCGATGTATACATCGGTATACAGCAGCCCCCGTAATCCAGGGCCCCCCCATCCTGACTCCGGTCACCTGTAAAGGAAACTATACTTATCACAGTGCCGCTGTCCGCGCCCGCTGTCCGCGCCCGCTCGCAGCTGCCGACCGCGATCCTCCATCTTGCGTCTTCTTCCTGTTTCTGTGCTCGTCGCGGGCAATGACGTCATTCCCTGTGACGAGCACAGGAAACAGGAAGAAGACGCAAGATGGAGGATCGCGGTCGTCAGCTGCGAGCGGGTGCGAGCGGGCGCGGACAGCGGCACTATGATAAGTATAGTTTCCTTTACAGGTGACCGGAGTCAGGCTGGGGGGGCCCTGGATTACGGGGGTTGCTGTATACTACCGCTGGGGCTGCAATATACTACCACTGGGGCTGTATACACCACTGGGGCTGCAATATACTACCACTGGGGCTGTATACACCACTGGGGCTGTATATACTACTGGGGCTGCCTGTATACTACCACTGGGGCTGTATATACTACTGGGGCTGCCTGTATACTACTGGGGCTGCTGTATATACCTCTGGGGCTGTATATACTACTGGGGCTGCATGTATACTACTGGGGCTGCCTGTATACTACCACTGGGGCTGTATATACTACTGGGGCTGCCTGTATACTACTGGGCTGCCTGTATACTACCACTGGGGCTGTATATACTACTGGGGCTGCCTGTATACTACCACTGGGGCTGTATATACTACTGGGCTGCTGCTGTATACTACCACTGGGGCTGCTGTATACTACCACTGGGGCTGCTGTATACTACTGGGGCTGCCTGTATACTACTGGGGCTGCCTGTATACTACCACTGGGGCTGTATATACTACTGGGGCTGCTGCTGTATACTACCACTGGGGCTGCTGTATACTACCACTGGGGCTGCTGGGGCTCCTATATACTACCACTGGGGCTGCTGTATACTACCACTGGGGCTGCTGTATACTACCACTGGGGCTGCTGGGATGCTACATACTACCACTGGGGCTGCTGTATACTACCACTGGGGAGGCCTGTATACCACTGGGGGGGCCTGTATACCACACTGCTGGGGGTTGTATACCTGTGCTGAGGTCCACCCTCGGCTTATACACGAGTCAATATGTTTTTCCAGATTTTTGGGGCAAAAGTAGGGGGGTCGGCTTATACACGGGTCGGCTTATACACGAGTATATACGGTAATTTATGGAGTACATGAACTTTCAAAAACAAATTGCACTTTTATTTTGTGTATAGTTCAAAACTGTTTTATATAACCGATGTTTCGGCAGATCATCTGTCTTTTTCAAAGTACTGAAACTGTTTATACTATTGGTAAAAGAGACTTAGGGTTGTGGAATAGTTAGCTCCTATTGTTCATGGAAGCTCTCCAAAAACATAGGGCAGAGATAATGATACTTGGTCTATAAGTGAAAATATACTAAATTAAATGGATTCCTGTTCTTATGTGGCATATTCAGGATGTTTGGGTCCTTAAAATATAACACTCCTGTTTCATAGCAAAGGTGAACAAACTGAACAGCTGGAATCTATGTGGACTACCTTCTGATAATAATGAGGTTTGCTAGTATGAGATTGGTGAATAAATTAAAATATGATATTCTGTCATTAGAAATGCAGTATTTGCTTTTGCTGACCACTGCTATGTAGTCCTGAACAAAAGGGCCAAATATTCTTAATTCTTGTGATGTGGGAAAATAGTGTGCTCAGCAAAGACTGGTCATGCCTGTGTTGAAGCCGTTTTATTGGAAATGCAAAGATTTTGCTGGTAGAGGCAAAAACCCAGTTTTTTAAGGTAAACTGAAGAATTTGAAAAACACTGGTTACAGGAACAAAAAAATGCCCTTTTAATACAAACTAATGTATATTACAATCACTTGTTAGAGGCAAAAAATTGCCTTTTTTAGGGGAAAGTCAAGCATTTTGAAATGACTGGTTACAGGGAAAGAAATTCCATTTAGGGGAAACTTAATGATTTGGCAATCACTGGTTACAGTCAAAAAAATGCCATTTTAGGGGAAACTGAAGGATTTAGCAATCACTGCTTTGAGGCCAAACCTTGCCTTTTTAGAGCAAACATTTTGTTTTGGCAATCACTTGCTGTGGCATTGCACACAGATTTAGTAATCACACTTGTTCTCAGTATAAAATGCGTATGTCCAGATTGACCATCTCGCCCTCCTTTTCTATCTAAAAAGCAATTGAGTATCTAGCTATCTTTTAGCGTAGCACGGATGGAGCAGCATGAGCGGCAGCAGCACTGTCTCTAACCAGAACACTCTAAAAATAGCAACAACGGCAAATGGCTACTTCTTATATTCCGAAGGACATGTGGCTTTGGCAGCCAATGACACAAGCCCTTGTGTCTTCAACTTGTGGATGTTTTATGCTCCCTGATTGGCTGCTTGGCCGGGACATCCACACAGAAAATGCCGGGATAAAAATGGAGTTCGATGCTACTCTGACCTCTCCCCACCCCTCCCCTCATCAAACAGGTCCCACCCACTATCCTACACTGTCAGAAGGTAGAAGAAAAGAATCACTTAAAACATTCATACTTTTTTATCGGATCAGTTAACGAACAAAGCTGCGTTTGACAACATATTTGTAAATTGCTCTTGTTTCCGATTCTGAAAACAAATCCGCAATGTTCATGCCGAATGTGAAATTAACAAACAATGCTCGAGGAATGTTCGCTCATCTCCACTGAGCCCACAAATCTTCAAGGGTGCCCAAACTTTTGCATTGTCGTATTTTCCTTTTTTTAATTTTTTAAAATGGAAAAGATGAAAAATTATTATTTTTTGCCTATAATGCAAAGGAAATGTATAATTTTTAACTTTAGATCAATGAGGGACAGCGGTGTCCTATATATCACTGGAGACACTGGGGACACATACATTACAGCGGAGGCTTGAGGCATATACATCACTAGAGATGGCAGGGTGCCCCTGCTCTGTTCATCTGTGGGATAGTATCACTATATAAATCCATCTGCAAACTATGTCAGTGCCAGCGTGAGGACATTATTTTTCAATGCATGTGTAGGTAGCCTTCAGTAGTGAACACTGTGTGACCAGGCTCACAATGTAAGTGGCAATTTAAAGGTCTGAGCACCGCAGACCCAAGGAATCTTGTAGGGGAAGTGCAGAAAAGGCCATCAGTGGAGATTCCCCATCTATGCTCTAGACAGTTTTCTACTCTTTTTTTCTTCAAAGGTGGTTATTATGGTACAAACCTTGTGCCAGTATTGCTATTCAGCTTTTCTCTCATTGATTATACAGTATAATTGGTGAATTTAGCAAATAATTGCAGAAAACCTTTTGAGCTTTTATTTGCCTTGAAGTGGCAAATGACCTCATACAATTTGATTGTGATGTGTGACAAAACTATCTTTTACATTATTAGTGTGGTTATCTGTATGACAGTGTAAATTGAGTGCTATTGATTGCAGTATTGATATGCTTTATACTGTGATTCACAACATTCTTATGCTTATAGTAAGTAATTTTACACCCTAGAGCAGTGATGGCGAACCTATGGCACGCGTGCCAGGGATGGCACGTAGAGCCGTCTTCCCTGGCACGCGGCCTCGCCTCTCACTGCCACTATGAACTGCCGGCATTATGGCGCCGGCAGTTCAAAACCGTGTCAGATCGGAGAAGGCTTCTCCTTCCTCCGCATCTCCGGCTCTGTATCTAAGCTCCGCCTGGCGTCACGTGACCGCAGTCATGTGACGCGCTTAGTCATGTGACGCGCTCAGTCATGTGACGCCAGGACTGAAGACGCGAGGAGAGGAGCAGCGCTGGAGTCGGGAGTTACTAGGTGAGTATGATTTTTATTTTTTTATTTTAAGGGGGCAGATTGGTGACATTAACAGGAGGGGGCAGATTGGTGACATTAACAGGAGGGGGCAGATTGGTGACATTAACAGGAGGGGGCAGAATGGTGACATTAACAGGAGGGGGCAGATTGGTGACATTAACAGGAGGGGGCAGAATGGTGACATTAACAGGAGGGGGCAGAATGGTGACATTAACAGGAGGGGGCAGAATGGTGACATTAACAGGAGGGGGCAGAATGGTGACATTAACAGGAGGGGGCAGAATGGTGACATTAACAGGAGGGGGCAGATTGGTGACATTAACAGGAGGGGGCAGAATGGTGACATTAACAGGAGGGGGCAGAATGGTGACATTAACAGGAGGGGGCAGATTGGTGACATTAACAGGAGGGGGCAGAATGGTGAGATTAACAGGAGGGGGCAGAATGGTGACATTAACAGGAGGGGGCAGATTGGTGACATTAACAGGAGGGGGCAGATTGGTGACATTAACAGGAGGGGGCAGAATGGTGACATTAACAGGAGGGGGCAGAATGGTGACATTAACAGGAGGGGGCAGAATGGGGACATTAACAGGAGGGGGCAGATTGGTGAGATTAACAGGAGGGGGCAGATTGGTGACATTAACAGGAGGGGGCAGATTGGTGACATTAACAGGAGGGCGATGATGGTGACATTAACAGGAGGGCGATGATGGTGACATTAACAGGAGGGCGATGGTGACATTAACAGGAGGGCGGTGATGGTGACATTAACAGGAGGGCGATGATGGTAACATTAACAGGAGGGGGATGATGGTGACATTAACAGGAGGGGGATGATGGTGACATTAACAGGAGGGGGATGATGGTGACATTAATAGGAGGAGAGTGCATGATGGTGACATTAATAGGAGGAGAGGGCATGATGGTGACATTAATAGAAGGAGGGGGCATGATTAGGAGGGGGCATGATGGTGACATTATTAGTAGGAGGGGGCATGATGGTGACATTATTAGTAGGAAAGGGCATGATGGTGACATTATCAGGAGGAGGGGGCATGATGATGACATTATTAGGAGGGGAGGGGGCATGATGGTGACATTAATAGAAGGAGAGGGCATGATGGTGGCATTATTACAAGGAGAGGGTATGATGGTGGTATTATTACAAGGAGGGGGCATGATGGTGGCATTACGAGGGGCATGATGGTGGCATTATTACATAAAGGGGTGATGGTGGCATTATTACAAGGAGGGGACATGATTGTGGCTTTATTACAAGGAGGGCATTACTTCAGGATGGGGCATTACTACATGATGGGGACAGGATGGGGACATTACCGCAAGGGGACAGGGATCGAGCATAGTACAAGGGGATAAGGCTGGAGACAATACTACAAGAAGGGGGTCAGGATAGGGACATTACTGCCAAGAGAGGGTCAGGATGGAGCACTAAACTATAAGGAGAGGATCAGGATAGAGCATATACTGTAACTACAAGGAGGGGGTCAGGATGGAGCACATTACTACAAGGAGAGGGTCAGGATGAAGCACATTACTACAAGGCGAGGGTCAGGATGAAGCACCTAACTGCAAGGAGAGGGTCAGGATGGAGCACATTACTACAAGGAGAGGGTCAGGATGGAGCACATTATTACAAGGAGAGGGTCAGGATGGAGCACATTATTACAAGGAGAGGGTCAGGATGGAGCACATAGCTACAAGGAGAGGGTCAGGATGGAGCACATAGCTACAAGAAGAGGGTCAGGATGAAGCACATTACTACAAGGAGAGGGTCAGGATGGAGCACGTTATTACAAGGAGAGGGTCAGGATGGAGCACATTACTACAAGGAGGGGGTCAGGACGGAGCACATAACTACAAGGAGAAAGTCAGGATGGAGCACATTACTTCAAGGAGAGCATCAGGATGGAGCACATAGCTACAAGGAGAGGGTCAGGATGGAGCACATAGTTACAAGGAGGGGGTCAGGATGGAGCACATTACATCAAGGAGAAGGTCAGGATGGAACACATTACTACAAGGAGAAGGTCAGGATGGAACACATTACTACAAGGAGAAGGTCAGGATGAAGCACGTTACTACAAGTAGAGGGTCAGGATGGAGCACGTTACTACAAGCAGAGGGTCAGGATGGAGCACATAGTTACACATGTTAGGCTATGGGTTGAACTAGATGGACTTAAAGTCTTCCTTCAACCTTAAAAACTATGTTACTATGTTACTATGTTACAAGGAGAGGGTCAGGATGGAGCACCTAAATGCAAGGATAGCGTTAGTATGGAGATTTTGCTACAAGATAGGGACCAGGATTTCAGTATGAAATTCGCTTGCATTCCATGATAAAATCTAGCTCCTATCTGTCTAATATTCTTCATTTTTCATACAGGTCAATCCCCCTGCTGTGTCTGGAATGGGCAGTCTGACCACTGCTGAAGAGAAGAGAAGACTGCAAAAATAAGTTTCAAATCAATTACCGTAATTGTTAAAATAATTTAATTAATCATCAGGGTTTTAGGACTACATGCCCTGTACAGAGAAGAGAGTTGGCATCTGCTGGCTCTTCCCCCGTGCAGCGCTTGTGATAACCACTGCTATAACTTAGGTTAAATTACCGTGTTGGCACTTCGCCATAAATAATATGGTTTTGGGTTGCAGTTTGGGCACTCGGCCTCTGAAAGGTTCGCCATCACTGCCCTAGAGAGTGTATATTGCTTGCATTACATTCAAAAATGCTCTCTAGCTTTTTTTGAATCCAACTAATATAATACAAATTTTATATGCATATACCTACCTCCAATCCAATCTGGATACAGTGGGGCAGTCCTGAAGTCCAGGAGCTGTCCTATTGTTTAGCAATGTCAGGAGTATATACCAATTTCAACTGTATCTGTAACCTAAGAACACCGATACAGATGGACACAAAGGTTTAGTAAGGAGCATTACAGCATGTGTTCTTATAGAGACTGAAAGACCTTTAGTTTACTTGACAATCTCAGTACATGTAAAATGGATTGCAAAGAGAAACTCATTTGCTGATGATTAGGTATGCAGGCAAGTGTGAAGCTTGTGTGGAAGCTATTATAATAACTGTGGGGGCATTATATTATCTGTAAGTTGGCAGAGTGGTCATCATACAATATGGAAGTGTTGTGTGGTCATTATAGTGTGTGATGGTGCAGTGGGATATTCTTCCTATTTGGGATGAAAATGGGTGTATTATACTGGAAGAATGTGAAGGCATTATACTGTGTATGGGGCTTAAAGGGCACCATAAAGTTTGTGGGTGGAACGGTGCTTGTTATCCTGTGCCCTATTTATTTCACCTTCTGTTGCCCACTGTTTTTCTGCACATCGGTTTTTGCTAGTTTCCTGCTGTGGCTTAGTGATGTCATCTCGTGAATCCTAATTAAGGACCAATGAGACATACAACTGTGTATTAGGGTTACACTGTAGAGTCCTATGCTAGTGTGTAACACCATGTGTATTTCTTGCTCTGCAACTACCATGCATCTATGCTGGATTCCACTTCATCTGGCCTACTGGGCTTTTTGTCTCAGTCTTCACCATTACATGTGCCGTCAACGAGGCTGCGACAATGCCTGAGGTCCATAGGCCTGCTTGAACCAGAGGCTTAGTGGATACACATCACCAGGAGAGCCTGACAGCTGTTATTGTACTATGTATTGGGGAACTTTGATGGCATCCCACTCTGTGTAGGTGTTATGGGGGGCATTATGCTGTGTTTGAGTTGTGGGGCATTTTTCTGTGTTTATGGGTGGGGCTCTATGTAGGGGAAAGTACCACTGTGACAATATACTATGTGGGAGTTCTGTGCTGCATTACATTGAATGTACTGTGATGTTATCATACTAATGGGGTTGTCATAGGGGCATCATGTTGTTTGGGAGTTGTGAGAGCATCATACTCTTTAGGGATGCTGTGGGGTCATCATTTTGTGTGGGTGTGTGGGAAGATCATACCATGTCGGGAAGACTGTGGAAGCATCCTATTGTATATCATAGCCACTGTGGACATCATACGTCATACTTTATGGGGGGCACTGAATGTTTTAATACTGTGAGGTGGGCATTGTAGGGGCCATGAAAGTTACTGCGACTGTAGGGGGTTGAGAATCATAGATTGTGGTGAAACCATACCAGCATCATATTTTATATGATGGTCACTGTAGACATCACTATATATGTTGAGACTTTATATTGTATGGGTAGACTCTGGTTTTCGTACCGTGTGTGGTTATCACTGTGATGGCGAGGAATGGAGGATCGTTCTGTGTGGGAAAGCTAATGTTTTTACTAAGGCTAGGGTCAGACTTGCGTCTGTCCCTAGCCTGCAGGATCCGTTGAAAACGTAGAAATTCTGAGGCAGAGCACATATCGTTACCGACATGTAACACTATGCGCTGCCTCTGTATTGATCCCTATGGAAACCAGAAGCTAAGCACCGCTGGCTCCACAGTCAATCCCCAGATATGCAATTTTGCAGAGCACACAGGACATGCGGTTTGCAATGTTTTGCTGTGCGTTCTGCAAAAGTGCATATCCAGGAATTTGTCTGTGGGGCCGGCGGCGGCGCTTAGCTTCTGGCTGCCATGGGAATTAATACACAGGCGGCGCATAGTATTGCATGCCGGGAACGCTATGCGCTCTGCCTTAGAATTTCTAAGTTCTCAGATCCTGCAGGCTAGGGGCAAAGGCAAGTCTGACTCTAGCCTAAGAGAAATAATTCAGTGAAACAAATATATACAAGTAAGAGTGAGGTTAAGGAAATGGTTAGGCAGAAAATAAAAGTTGCCACAACATGCCACATGTGCTGCAGTATGTGTCTTTTTTCATAAATTTCAAAGTTAGGAGGAATGTAGGCCTACTCTACCTATTGTTGATTCCAGCCCTGATCATAATACAGTACAATTTATTGGTGACTAGTAGTGATGAGCGAGTATGCTTGTCACTACTCGGTACTCGCACGAGTATCACTGTACTCGGGCTACTCGGCGAGTACCGAGTAATCTCAAGATACTTGGGTGTATGCTCCTGCTCAGGGGTAGTCCGTGTATTTTTGCAGTGTATCTATACAGATGCACTACAAAAGTACCCTAAAAGTTAATCTAAGGGGTTAAAAACAATAAACATTAATACTCACCTCCTGTACTCCTTTACCTTATGTACCGGGACCGGTACCGAAGACCTCCGGCTGTTACAGGACATCCGAAACCACCGGGAGAAGATGGGGAAAAGGACCATGCAGTTCAGCCAATCAGCATGCGGCTAGCGGTCACATGGGTACTTTTGTAGTGTATCTGTTACACTGCAAAAGTACAGGGTAATTTCACAAAAATACTCGGGTCTCCCATAGGATAACATTGGGCTCGGTGCTTGGGCCGAGTACCCGATTATCTTGGGACTCTCGGCCCGAGCACCGAGCACCCGAGCATTTTGGTACTCGCTCATCACTAGTGACTAGAGATGATCGAACCTTCCCCGAACATGTTTGACAACTTCAAATTCAGCACAAACATTGCAGATTTGGTTTGGGATCGGAAACCCAAATAATATACTAAAAAACTGCAAACGCAGCAATGTTCAAGAAAAAAATTCAAATGGTAGGCCAAGTCAGGAGATCCACTTTTGGTAGGTCAAAAACACGTAGGAACACAGGAATGTCTCTGAGTCTACGAAAGGAGGAAAATTGACATTGCAGAAACTGCTTCAGGGAACAACATGAAAAATGAGAATCTTAGTTAATGCATTGGCCATTACATGTTAAGCCCGAAACCATACGCCAAGGTGTTCTCATGTATATCGGGTCCCTGTCTCCCTTACCTTATGCCTCTGTCTGTGGTGCAAATGCTTATGAGGACGCCAGCCTCTGAGTGCAAATTAAATCCTACGTGTATGGGTGTGGTATGAGATTGGACTACAATAAGATGGTGGAAAAAACATGGCTAATCTTGACTAGGCTATCGGGAAAGGGTGCTCAGTCAAAAACAGCAATATAATAATTTAAAGAAGATTGGCACACTCACTTTCTAATACATATAGTTTTTTTCCAGCTAGCACCTGAACCTGTAGGTGTGCCAGTCTTCTTTAAATTATTATATTGCTGTTTTTGACTGAGCACCCTTCCCCCGATAGCCTAGTCAAGATTAGCCATGTTTTTTCCACCATCTTATTGTAGTCCAACCTCATACCACAACCGTTCAATATCCACTTGAATTTTATATGTTTATATGTCTGTTTTTATATATGTTCCTTCTTTGGGAAGTTCGCACAATACTCATGATAAGAAACTATATACAAACCTGTATCAGTATCTGTAAAGGGGGTGTCACACGCGTCAATGTCGTCAGCGAGATGATCGCTGACGACATTGACGGCTGATTGCTGGTGAGCTGTCACACAGACAGACTCACCAGCGATCAATTGACCAGTGACATCATGGAAACGATTTAAATATCGTTTCCACGATGTCCTGCTCCCGCTGCCAGCCTGCTGGAAGCGGGAGCAGCCTGGTCTCCAAGGTACACTGCGGGTAACTAGGCAGCGCGCGCTGCCTAGATACCCGACGTGTACCTTAGTTACCAGCCTCCTCCGCTCACCCGGTGAGCGGAGGAGGCTGGTAACTAAGGTACACAGTCGGGTATCTAGGCAGCGCGCGCTGCCTAGTTACCCGCAGTGTACCTTGGAGACCAGCTCCCAGCGCTTGTGACAGGCGCTGGGAGCTGGAATATCGCTAGTCCCGGTGTCACACGCAGCGATGCTGCGTGTCCACCGGGCGACAATCGCCAGGTTTCTGAGCTGGTTCTGAAACCTGGCGATCATCAACCAGCGATTTATCGCTGGTTGATGCAGTATGTCACACGCGTCAATATCGCTGCAACGTCACGTGCAGCCGATATCGTGCAGGCGATATTGACGCGTGTGACACCCCCTTAAGAGAAAAACATACACAAAAAAAAAATGTTAAAGAGTTAAAAAACATATAATCCCTGTGTAATTAGCAACCTCATTATTGAGGAGGGATGTACATATGCATTTAATTAATGAAGCAGCTAATTGAAAGGTTGGACTAAATCTCCCTATTTAAATCCTGTTTTTCAAGTTATGCATGACTTGACCTGATGAAGGCTATTTTTATATGTCTAGCCAAAACATGTTGTATGTACATGGTGTAATAAATTAGATACTTTCAAAATATACGGAGTATCCTGTGCATCCTCTGGAAGCGATCCACGACAAACCGGAAATTCCTGGTTTTATCTCTTATTGGTTGGCATTTCAAGCCTCATAATTCTCCTGCATAATTCTCCTCTGAGTGATGACTGAGTCTCTGACACAGGGGGTGAGGGGGTCAGCTAATTTACATTAAATTAGAAATACACAAACTTGGACAATGTGAGACTCTGCATAGTCTGGCAATAAACCTTGATTTAGCAAATATGAGATAACAAGCAAAAGGTCAATACATTTAGCCAAAGTAATAACATTAACCCTAGGCATGCACTGAGAAAAGCTGTGTCTTCACACTACTTTCTGAAAGAGCTTATATAAATCCAGACAGCGATGATTCACGGTAGAAAGTCTTCAGCATCTTGGCTGTGGTGGAAGTCAGGGAAGGATGAACTACTAGGCCTTGGGCATAGAAGGGGTGAGGAGACCCCTCACATGCTCTGCTCCAGGAGGAGTTTGGCCAGAACTGGGGATTTACAGCTCTACCTTTCTAGACAGACATCACAAAGCACCCACTTACCTTGTGGAGACCAGTGGAGGATAACACTGCGGGCACCAGTTAAAGTACTCAAACACAGTGAAACCCAAGGTGCATTGCTCCCTAGAATTTGAATATGCAGATGAAGTCCATGGAGCCTCAGTTAAGAGTCTACAACATGGACACCAGCCAGTTATCCCACCAGGGAAGGACCTAGCCCAGGGTATTAGTAGCCCTTAAGTCACTATCCAGCCCTTGCGAGCTTGAAGATATGGCCAGGGGTTTACCATGGACTAGGTATCCAACCACAGACAGCTGTTTCAGGGTTGTTGCCCCTCATCAGTGTGGCGCAGGATTCTGGATGGGTGGGAGCAATGCTTGATAGACAGACATCACAAAGCACCCACTGACCTTGTGGAGACCAGTGGAGGATAACACTGCGGGCACCAGTTGAAGCACTCAAACACAGTGAAACCCAAGGTGCATTGCTCCCTAGAATTTGAATATGCAGATGAAGTCCATGGAGCCTCGGTTAAGAGTCTACAACATGGACACCAGCCAGTTATCCCACCAGGGAAGGACCTAGCCCAGGGTATTAGTAGCCCTTAAGTCACTATCCAGCCCTTGCGAGCTTGAAGATATGGCCAGGGGTTTACCATGGACTAGGTATCCAACCACAGACAGCTGTTTCAGGGTTGTTGCCCCTCATCAGTGTGTACCTTTCTAGACAGAGGCTGGAAATAGCTTCACCTATTGAGCCATGCGACCAAGTCACTGGCTAATAGAGCAACACCCAATATACACTTAAGACCCTTACAATGCAAGGTAAATATAAACCAGGCATTTTCAATAATAGATGATGCTGGAACACAACAAATAAGAAATATATAAGAAATATAAATGGATGTAATTGGAAGTGGATATCTAAAGCTCACAAATGAAATTGAATAAACATAGAGAGGTAGCTAAGAAGTGAGTTGTAGTGTGCAGGAGTTACTCACAGTCCAGAGGTACTTAAAGGGACAGTAAAAATATGAACCAAGTCACTACAAGGAAGCTAAGAAGGAGGCCAAGGTGGGAGAGGCAGAAAACCCAGTTTTCCAGCCATGTTTATTACCTCCGCCAGAGGCATTTGACTGAGAATGCCATGTGGAAACCTCTACCCCCTCCATGCAACTATCCTGTATAGCATGAACCACCCCGTCCTGTGTCCTTTATTGAGAAAATTTGGTTTGTGAATGTCATCGCCCAGGAGTGATTGCATGGGCCTAAGGCCAATCATTTCTATGATCAGTGTACCTGAGGCAAGGTGGTGGCACTCTTGCAGGATAAGTGACTTGGCTTCCTAGTGGAAAAAGGTACTGGGATTTAGTGCTACATCAACTGGTCCACACTGCAATGTGACAATATTACCAAAAGATTGTGCATCATCTTTCTCTTGGAGGAGGTCACCTTCATGAAGGTGTGCGGCAGCAAGTGATGGTTTATGGTTGGAATATGTTGGGTTTCTCTCGAGTTTGAGAAGTGGCTGCAGGAGGCCGACCGGGATAGAATTTGGCATCGGGTGGAGGACAGGTCTCTTTTGGATAGCTAGCCAGCTGCACCCAAACCTATAGGGAATGTTGGTGTTGTACAAGTTACTCCTGTCTCTCCTAGAGGTTGTGGTAATTCCCTAATTCCATCTTCGTCTTCTCCAGAACTGGCCATGATGGAGTGTGCTGGGGGGCAGAATGCATCTGCAGGATTAGCCCCTTTGACCCCCCCCAAGAACATCTGGCAGCGGAGTATGACAGGGCTGGCCAAGTGAAGTCCTCAAGGGCAGCAAACAGTGCATGTTTTCAGGATTTCCTTAGCATTGCACAAGGTGCACGAATCACCAACTTTGCAGGTCATGAAATTAACACCTGTACAATGCTAAGGAAATCCTGAAAACTTGCACTGTTGCAGACCTTTAGGACTGTAGTGGGTCACTCCTGCCCTAGAAGTCTCTGTATAAGTAGCCAGGGGACAAGAGGAATCCTGTAGCCCTTTCACCACAACTGAAGCTCTCCCTGGACCTTCTTAGGCCTGTGACTATGTGTCTGTGACTTTGATGTTTTTTTTTACTCACATTTTGAGAATCTGCATCAAAATCTGCATGTCTATCCTGAGGCCAGGCAAGTCTATGACAAGTCAACAGTACTGTGCTTTTTTATAATCCTTGTACATGTGGTTCAGATTTCTTTTTTCTGCCCCAAATCTGCACCAAACTGCAAGGAAAAAAAACACATTGGCACAGTACTTCTGAACTCTTTGATTCGTTCAGGATAGATATGCAGATTTTGATGCAGATTCTAAAAATCTGCCTCAAAAGAAGCATCAAACAACATCCTGTGTTGACGAGCCTTACAACAATATTGTCGAATCACATTTACAGGAGGCATCCACCATGTGCTGTGAGAGCAGGCACGTGTGGGAGTGTGAGAAGCGGTTCTATCACAAACATTACTGCAGTTCAGACACAAAGGATCACACAGGGGCTATCTTGCAAGTTTGAACTGCACTGCGCTCCCTGACGTCACCGCTCCTCACATGCACTGTCTCATGATACCACCAAGATATTGCAGCTCTCACGAGACAGCTAGGGTTACGAGCACCAACGTTACTGAGGTCATCATAGGTTACACACAGTGATTCCTTGCTGCTTGATACATGCTGTGTAACATGACACAAGCTCAGGGAAGCATAAGGAAGTCTGAGGTTTGTGAGCGGGCCCGAAAGCATGATGAGTGTGACAGCGGTGCTGAAGCTTGCTAAGTAATAGTGTAGGAAGATAATGTTTGTGCCAAAACAGCGGGTCTCCTCTGTAAAACAGTTTGAGCTGTGTTTGACAGCTTTGGTGCCCCTTTGAAGGAATTGTGTAGACCAAGGTTAGGCAGCTCCAGGCCTTGAGGGGCGTACACAGTGCAGGTTCTCTGTATATCCTTAGCATTTGACAGTTGGTAATTTAATCTCCTGCCCAGGTGACGATTCCAACTGTCAAATACTAATGATATCCAGAAAACCCGAACTGTATGCGGCCCTCAAAGCCTGGAGTTGCCCACCTATTTTCTAGACCCTTGATTTTGCCTCCTTGATTTGAATGTGGTTCGAATGTTCGCCGAACATATGCCCATTCGGCAAAATGAGATAAATCCAAACGTTAAAAGGTTTGAGCATCTATGTTGGTGACAGTAAATATTTCTCAATATAATTATTCTTATTAGGGAAAATTATTATAATTATGCCAGCTTCAGATATATGTATGAAAAATGATCTGATCTTCATCCAAAAAAACACAGATGATTTGTACCATTTGTATGTCATCCTTTTGTCTTTTCTTTACATTCATATAACATCCATATGGCATCTGTTTTTTAACTGAAATATAAAGTTTATTCAAATCTAAAGTATTATATTGCTCTGTATTAGAAACAGTTCTAAATAATTGCTCTTACACAAAAGTAGTTTTTATAATTTCATGTTGTATGAAATGAAAGGTTTTACTAGACGTTACTTTGGATAGAAACATTTAATAACGATTAAATACCAATTATATTAATTGCTTTCTTAAATAATGAGAACTATAATTGTGCACTGTGGGAAATCAGCATAAAAATGTTTGAGGATAAATAGGTATAAAACTAAACGTGTTTATCCAGTAATTGATATAAAAACTATGTAAGAATTATTCAGTAGTAATTACACATTTTTATACACAGCACAAAAAATAAATGAAACACTTAAAGGGAACCAACCACCCCAAATGACCCCCCGGACTATTAATATCGTTCCCTACACCCAGCACATACATGTGCTGCAAGGTTTTTTGCTAAAAAAACTGCTTTTTAAAAGTGAAGATAATGCTTTATAAAGTATTTAACGAAGGGACGGGTGGGCGTTACTTAGCTGGGGCTAAAGCCGGGTTGCAGCTGCCAGTCATCATCCTGTGTCCCCTCGCAGCAGTAACGGCCAGCCCTTTCTTGTCGTCACAGCCTGGTGCACGGGCTCGCATTCCCGTGCACACGTCATCAGCTACAGCCGGGTAGCGAGCGCGCGCTCTGACTTCCTGCGCTCGGCTGTGGAAGTCAGAGCGCGCGCTCGCTACCCGGCTGTAGCTGATGACGTGTGCACGGGCATGCGAGCCCGTGCACCAGGCTGTGACGACAAGAAAGGGCTGGCCGTTACTGCTGCGAGGGGACACAGGATGATGACTGGCAGCTGCAACCCGGCTTTAGCCCAAGCTAAGTAACGCCCACCCGTCCCTTCGTTAAATACTTTATAAAGCATTATCTTCACTTTTAAAAAGCAGTTTTTTTAGCAAAAAACCTTGCAGCACATGTATGTGCTGGGTGTAGGGAACGATATTAATAGTCCGGGGGGGTCATTTGGGGTGGTTGGTTCCCTTTAAACAACATAATGTAACTCCAAGTCAGTCACACTTCTGTGAATCAACCTGTCCAGTTATGAAGCAACACTGGTTCTGAATCCATTTCTTCTGCTGTTGTGCAAATGGAACAGACAACAGGTAGAAATGATAGGCAATAAACAAACACACCCTATAAAGGAGTGATTCTGAAGGTGGTGACCAAAGACCATTCCTCTGTTCTCATCCTTCTTGGCAGTTGTTTGGGTCACTTTTGCATTTTGTCATTGTTTTAACCCCTAGAGGTAGCATGAGGAAGTGTCTGCAACCCACAGACATCTGAAAGATGCACCAAAACTACAATGTGTTTTTGATTCATATTTGGTGCATTCTTGATGTGCATTTTTCTAAGCATTTTCCATGTATTTGTATTGGAAATACGCTGCCAAAAAGGCTCTTGAATTATCATATTGCATATTTGTGTGTGCACCAAATCTACAAGGGAAAAAAAAGAAACGTGCACATAAATTCAGAATCCTCATTGAAATTGTTGGCATAAGGATAGGCATGCAGATTTGTGACAAATCTGCACCCAAAAATGCATCACAAAATGCATCAAAAGTGCATTGTATGCATATAGCATAAGAGTATCAGACAACATGGACAGCAAAGTAAAGTTATTGAGTTTTATAATCTAGCAAATTCCTTTGCTTATTTTTTTTTCTTTTGCTATTCTATTTTCGCACAGTAAACTAATGTTTAACATGTTCATTTGTTATGGCCACTTTACACGTCCCGATATCGGCGTCCAACTCCGATAAAAAGTCATGTGGTTCATGTGTTGGCCCCGATATCGTTTGTGCGTTGTGTGGTATAAATGTGCAATTCGATGCAAGAACGATGCCAAAACGATATTGGGGAAGAATTGTGCAGGCTCTCCAACTGCCCGATATTGGATGAACGATCTGGCAGGATCGTGCTGTGTTACAGCCCAACAACGATTTGGAGTACAACTTCCCCTATTCTCTCCCATGTTAAATGGTCATTCCTGGGTCACCCGTACAAGGGGGCGTATACATCGCAGTTGTGTTGCCTGCCGATATTGCGCTGTGTAACATCTCCTATGCGATCTTGGAATTCTGCCCAAAAAATGCGCGCTCCCGTGCCGTTGTATCCAACATTGAAACGATGTTGGGACGTGTAAAGTGGCCATTATGATTTTGCTGCATTTCAACAATCTCTAATGTTTCTATTAGGCTACGTGCACATGCTGAGCATTTGGTGAGTTTTTTACTTCAGGATTTGTAGACAAAACCAGGAGTGGAGCAATCAGAGGAAAAGTCTAATAGAAACACCTGCACCACTTCTGTATTTAATTATTCACTCCTGGTTTTGGCTACAAATGCTGAGGTAAAAAAATCATCAAATACTCAGCGTGTGCACATGGCCTTATTCCATCAATGCAATTGCATGAGGACTTATTTTTTGGAGGTTAAGGCTAGGCTTAACAGTGCAACTACATTAACCGGATGCTGTTACAGCAGAACCCGGCCTGCTGTAACGCACACCGTTAAAGTCGGATGCTTCCTGTGAACGCTGCTCCATAGTAACCCGATGTTTACCATGGATGCAGCTTTACAAGAAGCCCCAGGCAGTGCACTTTTTCAGGACGCACAGGAAAACATTGCTGACAAGGTTTTCCTGTGGTTTCTGCTAAAGTGCACTGCCTCGGGCTTCCTGTGAAGCTGCATCCATGGTAAACATCGGGTTACTATGGAGCAGCGTTCACAGGAAGCATCCGACTTTAACGGTATGCGTTAAAGCAGGCCGGGCTCTGCTGTAACGGCATCCGGTTAATGTGGGTGCAGTGTAGCCCTAGCCTTCAATTTTGTAGGATACATATAGTTTTTAGGTTAGGAATAGATATGAGCTGATCAATTAACATTAGAGTTGAGCCACCACCCTAGTGTTCTAGTACGATTCGATTCGTTGAATGGACGGTGTGTTCGTCGAATGTTCGTCGAATGTTCGTCGAACACCCTCGAACACACTAAAACACTAGGGTGGTGGTCAATTTCAGTTCCGCAATGTATATTCATACATTGCGGAACTGAATTGAAGTAAAATCAAGGGTTAAATATAAAAAAAATCAATACTCACCTCTCTAATCCATCCAGCAACGCTTCCAGCACTGCCTATTTGTCGGAGATGTGATCCCGGCAGCATTTCCCGGTGAAATGACGAGTTCTCGCGATAACTCATAATGTGACCGGAAACCGCTGCCGAGATTATGATGTCACCACAGGTTCTACAGGCCCTCACTAGTAGTGAATAGTAGTGAGGACCTGAAGGACCTGCGGTGACGTCATAATCCCGGCAGCGGTTTCCGGTCACATGACGAGTTATTGCGAGAACTCATCATTTCACCGGGAAACGCTGCCGGGATCACATCTCCGACATGTAGATAGTGCTGGAAGCGTCGCTGGATGGATTAGAGAGGTGAGTATCGATTTTTTTTTAATTTTTAACCCTTGATTTTGCTTCATTTCAGTTCCGCAATGTATGTATATACCTTGCGGAACTGAAATCGAACATGACCTCGACCTGCCGAATTTAGAGCAAATTGTTCTAATTCGACGGACAACTCGAACATCGCCAAAAACAGCTTGAATTTGAGATTGGCGAACAATTCGATTTGAACACCGCTCATCTCTAATTAACATAGGGGCCTGCCAAAAATGCCCTGCAGCTATGACATCTTAAGAATTAGCAAATCTTGTACAGTTATGCATTACTTGGGTTCATCTAAGACCAGGAAATCCCATGGAGCACAGTTTGTATGGCACAGTAATATTTCATCTCCATAGTCACTGGGTAAAGGCCCTGTCTCACACAATGAGATCGCTAACGAGATCGTTGTAACGTCACAGATTTTGTGACGCAACAGCGATCCCACTAGCGATGTTGTTCTGTGTGACACGCACCATCTGGCCCCTGCTGTGAGATCGTTGATCAGCTCTGGAGAAAATGAATTCTACAAATTTTACAATATTCCTTTTACTCTTGTGAAAAGAAAAAAATATATATCTGGAACTAAAAACATTTTTTTGAGGAAATAGAAAAGGAGTTTTTAATTCTCATGGCCCAGTATGATAAAATTCTGTGTAGCAATTGTTTGTTCAAGATGCTCATTGCTCCCTAGAAAAATTCCGTGAGCTGTAAAGTTTCCACTATGTGGTCTCTTATGGAAGCTTCTACTGTGTTTGCAACTTGGGGACTCTGAAAGTGCAGCATGCTCTCCACTACACATTACATTCAACTACATTACATTTGCACTACAAAAATCAAGTTCTCATTCTCTCTAGATTATTGCCACGTGCCCAAACAATAGTTGTGCGGTAATCCTCCGGAGGTATTACTCAGCAATTTTGGAGTCAATTTTTTCTTGCTACTCTTGTATAAATGAAAAAAAAAACTAACACAAGATTTCTGTTTAAAAAAAAAATAGTACCGTATATACCGTATATACTCGTGTATAAGCCGACCCGTGTATAAGCCGACCCCCCTACTTTTGCCCCCAAAACCTGGGAAAATCTATTGACTCGTGTATAAGCCGAGGGTGGACCCTAGCACAAGTATACAGCCCCCAGCAGTGTGGTATACACCAGTCCCAGAGGTAGATACAGCAGCCCCAGTGGTAGTATACACGCAGCCCCAGTAGTATATACAGCCCCAGTGGTAGTATATACAGCCCCAGTGGTAGTATACAGGGCCCCAGAGGTATATAGCAGCCCCAGTGGTAGTATACAGTGCCCCAGAGGTATATAGCAGCCCCAGTGGTAGTATACAGGGCCCCAGAGGTATATAGCAGCCCCAGTGGTAGTATACAGTGCCCCAGAGGTATATAGCAGCCCCAGTGGTAGTATACAGGGCCCCAGAGGTATATAGCAGCCCCAGTGGTAGTATACAGTGCCCCAGAGGTATATAGCAGCCCCAGTGGTAGTATACAGGGCCCCAGAGGTATATAGCAGCCCCAGTGGTAGTATACAGTGCCCCAGAGGTATATAGCAGCCCCAGTGGTAGTATACAGGGCCCCAGAGGTATATAGCAGCCCCAGTGGTAGTATACAGTGCCCCAGAGGTATATAGCAGCCCCAGTGGTAGTATACAGGGCCCCAGAGGTATATAGCAGCCCCAGTGGTAGTATACAGTGCCCCAGAGGTATATAGCAGCCCCAGCGGTAGTATACAGGCAGCCCCAGTAATGCAGGCCCCCCCCAGCGTCTCTCCGGTCACCTGTAAAGCAAGCTATACTTATCAGTGTCCCGCTCGCACCCGCCGCTGCCGACATCCACGATCCTCCATCTTCATGCGACTCCTCTTCCTGTTTCCTGTGCGCGTCGCCGGGAATGACGTCATTGCCGGCGACGCGCACAGAAACAGGAAGAGGAGTCGCATGAAGATGGAGGATCGTGGATGTCGGCAGCGGCGGGTGCGAGCGGGACACTGATAAGTATAGCTTGCTTTACAGGTGACCGGAGAGACCCTGGGGGGCCCTGCATTACTGGGGATGCGGGGGCTGCTGTATACCGATGTATACATCGGTATGTACCGATGTATACATCGGTATACAGCACTGACTCGCGTATAAGCCGAGGGGGGTACTTTTCAGCCCAATTTTTGGGCTGAAAAACTCGGCTTATACGCGAGTATATACGGTACTCGAGTATAAGCCGAGTTTTTCAGTACTGAAAAGTGCTTCCCTTGGCTTATACTCGAGTCAGTGTTCAGTGTAGGGGGGGGGGGTAGTGACGGGGCTGGAGGAGGCTGCAGAGGGATCAGCAGGTAACGTGCCTCTGCTCATTAGTGTAATGCAATATGCACTGCACCCACCTGTCCATCACTGGTGGGAGCGGCGCACATTACATTACACCAACTACATACTCATCCCCCCATCACAGTATATTGTCCCCCTGCTGCAGCACACGGTGAAATAATAAACCATTTAAATTACCACCATCTCTCCTCCGGTCTTCCTGCTTGTGCTGGATCTGGGGCATGCTGAGCAGTCAGTGTTTTGAGTGACAGCTCAGTCGTCCAGTCTCATATTGGGATGTGCTGAATTCTGCAGGTTTTCTCTGTTCTGGATAATTGCCCAGCTAAATAGCTGAGCAGTTTTTCCCAGAGCACTGTGAGTCTTAGCTTTGTGTTTAGTGGTACTGTATGACCTCAGTTCTGTGCTTTCTGGATTATAAATGTGTTGCCCCTTTTCCCTTGCCCTTTTTGTTCTGATCCACTACCCTCCAGACATTCTGACTCCAGACTGTGACCTATCTTTGCCTCTCTCTATCCCCTTAATCTCAATGTGCTTTCCTAGAACATGACCCTTGAACATTTGAATACCTTGCATTTTCCCTTGTCCATGATGAGGGTCACACCCCCAACTTTATTTCACAAGTGAGGAGGACCCTAAAAAACAGGTTTTGTAAATGTCTTTGAAATTATAAAAAAAAATGCATGTAAACAATTTCCCTTTCTACCAATGTAACAAAAAAAGTTTTAAAAACTGTTTTGACAAAAAAAATAGGCATATGTTAAATGATATTTATTAACTATTTGCTATTTTATTAAATAACACAAATCATATTGAGCTAAATCTACCATTACTATAAAGTACAATGTATTTTTAAAAACAATTAGATTGGCTAATATTTGTTAAAAAAATCCATAGCTATGACCGCATAAAGTTACACATCTCAGAACTGAAATATATGGCCTTGTTAAGAAGATGAAAACTGGCTTCGGCAGTAAGGGGATTGGATAAAAGATTAATGAAATGAATAAATGTTCATTGTGAGTTAATTATAGTAACAGAACATGCTTGTTCTAAAAGGGTCTGATAACACAATGGAGGAACATTTTCTGAAATTTCTGAAGAGGAGCATTTCAAAGTGTCTTTTGGCTAGATGTTGAAATCTAAGTGTGTTATGAGTAGGAGTATCAGCTATGTTTAACATTAATTTCTGGTATAAATTCTGGTAAATCTTAAATGTGTTGTGCATCAATTCACAGGACCGTATCCAGCAGCCACATTGATAATGTATGATGCCTGGATGGACGCTCTATGAAGATCCTTTTAACCGATCTTATATGGGGCTCTTCTGTTGATTAGACACATGGTGCAATGTTACATGTACATCATGAGATAATATAATTCCATGCCAGTTAACCAACAGAACGCAGTTTATAGGCATTTTCTTGTGCGCTCCAAAATAGCGCGAGATTTCAACCTACGGGACTTCTGTTTCAAGCTGCAACCTGCGCTCTTAGCCCCTCACCCATAGGAATTAATTGCTAGCATTAGCCCAGCATTACAGAACATTAACGCTGCGCTAGGGCTGCAGGGAGCCTGCAGAATTGTAAGTTTTTTGACCAATTTGTCAGCTAAAATGCTGATGATAATGTGACCCTAGCCTAACTTCACCTGGGCTTGTGACTTCTGAAACGTTTTGCAAACTGTCGGTGAGGGTGATGGGAGCGCTCACCTATAGGGTTATGTGAGGATACAACATGTAATGAAGCCTGATATGCCATAGATGCAGCCCTGTGGAATAAGATAACAGTTTGGCAAAGTGGAGAATATCACAATGTTTAGGCTTTACTTATAGAAAAGAGATACAAAGAGACAAAACAAGGGTTTTTATTCACTCCAACACACTTTGGCATATTTCTCAAGGTAATAAAACTAATGTCAAGAAGAGCATGTCATCAAGAGAAAGATCTGGTTAGACGCTCCTCTCGTCACAGCGCATCTTGGTATTTTCCTAATTGAGCAGAGATTTCTTCAAGGGTCAGTACACCTCTGAAACCCCATGTACTGGATCCGCCAAGGTGGTGAAAAGTGAATATGCCTCAGTTTACTGTTTTAGTCCTTCTCAACATCTCCAATTTCCACTTTATTATTTTCATTCTTCCGTCCCCTTCCTCCAAGAGCCATAACTTTTTATTTTTCTGTCCACATGGACATATGAGGGCTTGTTGCTTTGTGGAACATGTTGTGCCATTGAATAACACCATCCAATTTACCTCAGTATACTGTAAAAAGTGGAAAACTAAATTTCAAATACATTGAAATTTCAAAAAACAAAATTCTAACATTGTTTTTTGATAATTGTTTTTACAGTGTACATTGTATGGTAAAAATGATCTGACGATAGCATTCTCCTCATCAGTATGTGATTATGGTGATCCTAATCTTGTCCAAGTTTTTTTTTATTACCGTATATACTCGCGTATAAGCCAAGTTTTTCAGCCCAAAAATTGGGCTGAAAAGTCCCCCCCCTCGGCTTATACGCGAGTCATACGGGACCCCCTCACTTTTTGGTGCCCCCACCTCACATGATGGCCCCCCCGCTTGCAGCGCTGCACATATACATTACCAGGATACCAGCTGTCACCCTCCGGTGGCGGATCGCGGCTCCCGGCTCCGGCTTCCATCTTCATCTCTGTCTTCCTGCTTGTCACATGACCGGCCGGCGTCGCGATGACGTCATCGCGATGAGCCCCGGCCACAAAGCAGGAAGACAGAGATGAAGATGGAAGCCGGAGCCGGGAGCCGTGAATCGCCACCGGAGGGTGACAGCTGATATCCTGGTAATGTATATGCGCAGCGCTGCATGCGGGGGGATGGGAAGGCCATGTATACCGCACTGCTGGGGCTGTATATACCTGTGGGGCTGCATATACCTGTGGGGCTGCAATATACCTGTGGGGCTGCAATATACCTGTGGGGCTGCAATATACCTGTGGGGCTGCATATACCTGTGGGGCTGCATATACCTTTGGGGATGTATATACCTCTGGGGCTGCTGTGTACTATCTAAGGGCTGCTGTATACTACCCCTGGGGCTGCTGTGTATACCCCTGGGCCTGCTGTGTATACCCCTGGAGCTGCTGTGTATACCCCTGGAGCTGCTGTGTATACCCCTGGGGCTGCTGTGTATACCTCTAGGGCGGCTGCTGTAATAATGCTGGGGTCTGTATATACCACTGGGGAGGCTGCTGTATACCACTGGGGCTGCTGTATATACTGCTGGGGCCTGCATACCACTGGGGAGGCTGCTGTATACTACCACTGGGGGGGCCTGTATACCACACTGCTGGGGGCTGTATACCTGTGCTGGGGTCCACCCTCGGCTTATACACGAGTCAATAGGTTTTCCCAGATTTTGGGGGCAAAAGTAGGGGGGTCGGCTTATACACGAGTCGGGTTATACACGAGTATATACGGTATTTAAGTGGTGAAAAAACTATTTTAAATTTGTACAATAAAAAAATATTGTGTCTCCATTTTCTGAGACCCATGACGTCTTAATTTTTGGTTATTAAACCTTTGTTAGGGCATATTTTTTGTGGTGGGAGATGAATAATTATTTATTTTTATATTTTGATAGACCAGACTTTTTTGGCTCAGTGATACCACATATGTGCTTTTATTTATTAATTAATTAATTTATTTATTTATGTATTCTTATTTTTAAGAGGAATAAGGTGATGATTTAAATTTTTAAGTTTTTAATGTTTTCAATTTTTTAAAACTTTTCCAAAACTCTTTACTGTATTTATTAGTTCTTCTAGGGAACAAACATGCAGTCAACTAATTGCTAGAATTATACAAAGCTATACCACAGTATTGCTGCCTTGCCTGCTCCATACACCCACCATTAACTTACAGAATACATGTACAGTGGGTGTTAGTAATGTGTTAAAACCATTCATCACTGAAAAAAAAAATATGAAGAGAACCTATCACCAGTTTTGGGGGTTCTAGACTCGGCCCACCACCTTTTAACATGATGAAGTTTGGGTTCCTGAAACCCTTTTATATCTCCAGATGTCCCCCTGCATTCCTCATAAATTGACTTTTATTCTGTCCCACTCCTTATGCTAATTTCTTTTATGGATCATATGGGGGTCAGCAGATTTCGTTCAGCGCCATGCCAATAGCCATGACATAGCGACGTTATCCACACAATTCCCAAGTCTCGTGCCTGTGCAATGGTGCACCTCACTATGCCCTATTAAAGAGTCAGGGTTTCCACTGAGCAGGCACATGACTGCGGGCACTGTGCAACTGTGCAACTGATGCTAGACTGATGACATCGCTATAACATCCACTTCTATACAGTCAGGGGGGCGGTGTTAACATGAAGCGGGGTGGCGCTGACCATAATCTGCAGACCCCATATGACCTATAAAACAAATTAGCATATGGCACGGGACAGAATAAAAGTTGTTTTATTAGGTATGCAGGAGGACATCTGGAGATATAAAGGGGTTTCAGGATCCCCAATTACATCAATTTAAAGATGGTGGGCAGGGTTTAGAACCCCAAAACTGCAGACAGGTGCACTTTAAGTGTTAACGTGTTTAACGTTGTGATACTTAGTGTTTTCCGTGATGACTAACCTTCGCTTCATCATTGGCTTCACTATCATTTATGTCATATCATTGCAAGTTTTCAGGAAGACGGTCCAAGAGTTTTTCAGAACATATATTGAGGAACACTTTTTTTTTTTAAACAGTTGAATCTATAAATGACAGAAATAATGGCTCAGTGTTATTTCATCAGGAAGACATTTTAAAATTATTTAATTTTTATCTGTACATGCCGGATATTTACCCTGTAAACGATGAGTAAATCTAATGAAATTTGAATATCGCAATTCATTTGACATTAGTCATTCTATTCTCAATCTATGGGGGACTAATGAGCAGAGAAGTATCGTATATACTCGTGTATAAGCCGACCCGTGTATAAGCCGACCCCCCTACTTTTGCCCCCAAAACTTGGGAAAATCTATTGACTCGTGCATAAGCCGAGGGTGGACCCCAGCACAGGTATACAGCCCCCAGCAGTGTGGTATACAGCAGCCTCCCCAGTGGTATATACAGGCCCCAGCAGTGTTACAGCAGCAGCCCCAGTGGTATATACAGCAGCAGCCCCAGTGGTAGTATACAGCAGCCCCAGAGGTATATACAGCAGCCCCAGTGGTAGTATACAGCAGCAGCCCCAGTGGTAGTATACACGCAGCCCCAGTAGTATATACAGCCCCAGTGGTAGTATACACGCAGGCCCAGTAGTATATACAGCCCCAGTGGTATATACAGCCCCAGTGGTAGTATACACGCAGCCCCAGTAGTATATACAGCCCCAGTGGTAGTATACACGCAGCCCCAGTAGTATATACAGCCCCAGTGGTATATACAGCCCCAGTGGTAATATACACGCAGCCCCAGAGGTATATACAGCCCCAGTGGTAGTATACAGCAGCCCCAGTGGTATATACAGCCCCAGTGGTAGTATACACGCAGCCCCAGTAGTATATACAGCCCCAGAGGTATATACAGCCCCAGTGGTAGTATACAGCAGCCCCAGTGGTATATACAGCCCCAGTGGTAGTATCCAGCAGCCCCAGAGGTAGTATACAGCTCCCCCATCAGTATACAGCAGCCCCAGAGGTATATACAGCCCCAGTAGTATATACAGCCCCAGTGGTAGTATCCAGCAGCCCCAGTAGTATATACAGCCCCAGTGGTAGTATCCAGCAGCCCCAGTAGTATATACAGCCCCAGTGGTAGTATACATACAGCCCCAGTGGTTTATACAGCCCCAGTGGTAGTATATAGCAGCCCCAGTGGTAGTATATAGTGTGGCACCCCTGCGGGGGATTGCCACAGGTTACACTGGTACAAGGAAGGATTGACACCTTGGTTTGTTCAGCACACAACACCTTCCACTCCAGACCTGAAGGGGGAGCTCTACTGGCTGCATTAAGTCAGTTCCCCTGGGAGATCCAGGCTGAGAGGAGGAGACAGTTGGTCCTAGGAGACAGTTGCTAGGGAGTGAGTTCGTGTGAGGAGAGGAGAAAGGTGGAGGCAAAGCTGCTGGTCTCTGGAAAAGACAGATGCCAGGACCAGAAGGGACCATTTTGTCAGCTGTTCACACCCCAGGGAAGGGGCCGGAGGCAAGGAGAAGAGGTAGGGAATAAGAAGAGGGATTAAAAGACATTCCCCTTGAGCACAACCGGACACTGGAGTCCGATGCTGTGGGCTTACAGAGCCACAGTAAAAAGCCCAGCAGTTTCAGGTGAAGTTTAGCCCTGAAGGAAGATAGAGGAGATATTAAAAACTAACCAAACAGAGGACCAGGGGCCACAGGATAAACTGGGTTCCTGCAGAAGGGCCTGATTGTTAGTTTTAGACAATAGAGAAATTGGAGAGCTCAAACTCAGGAAAGACTCATCCCTCAAGGCAAAGAATAGAGAGAAAGGAGGCCTCATATCCTTCCAAGGAGCTGATCCTAAATTGCACCAGGGACCTGGTTATTACTCAAGACTGTACCTGTTTTGTGACTACTAGTAAAAGGTACCGGAACAATCATCCCTGTGTGTATGTGTGACTGTTCATCGGCTATAACCCACCATCTTGCTCCTTCACTGCTCTCCCTCACCATCATCCTTTATTGCTGCCCTGAGGTAAAGCTCCACCTGTGGGGAGCTGTACCACACTTTGCTGCCCCCTCCATCACCTCAGCGGCCGGCTGGCAGCGCTGGTACCAAATTACCGGACACTACAGGTGGCGTCACGTTCCCCCCTGTAAATAATTCCCTCACAACCCCCTTCAAATGATCCCCAGGGCACGGCACCGGGATACCGTCCACCTGTGACTCCCTATTCAGCAGACCCGGTGACCGAGTACCCCCCAGACAGCTCTGGCCTCATCATTTTCTGGCGTCACGAACAGGATCCAAACCAGCCTGGTATTTACCAGGTGAAGTGCGCCTTAAGACTTTATTTAATTGACTGTTTGTGTGGCCGCCATTATATCGCCTCAGAAATTACAACTGCGTCACAGCAGGAGAAAGAGCGGGAAGATAAGCCCCGCCCCCTTCCACTCTGCCGGAGAGACTGAGGAAAGCGCAGCTCCCTGTTAGGGAGAGACCTGAGGTGCCCGCTCCAGCTGCAGAGCCGCCAACGGCTAAAGAAACCAGTTTTCATCTTACAGGTTGGCAGCCATTAACTAGGGGGGCCTCACCATGAGTGACACGGATGATGTGCGGGTCCCTGACAGGGGAAATGGCGAGAACGCAGTACCTGAAGCAGCAGCCCAAATAATGCCTATAACTATGCCGTATGTACCGGGTGCCAAGTGGTTACCAACATATGAAGGTAAACCTGGTACATTAGCAACATTTAAGCATAAGATGTGTGCAATGCTGGACATGTATGCTATGACACAGAAGCAACAGGCTACCGTTGTGCTGGGACAATTAATAGGCGCAGCGGAGCTGGAGGCTGAGTCCTGGAGAGATGCTGACAGGGACTCTGCTGCCAAAGTGTTTGATAAGCTAAAATCGGTGTTTGAGAAGCGCACACAGTCTGAATTGAGGATGCTGTTTTATCAGTGTAAGCAGAGATCGCAGGATACCATCAGAGACTATGCCCTCCGTTTACAAAGAGCACTCCGGTCCTTGAAACAGATAGACCCGGCCAGTGTACTGGAAGAGGATAAAATGCTTGCTGAACAGTTTACAGAAGGATTAAGATCAGACTATCACCGCCAACAAGTGCATATGTGGGTATTGGATCACCCAACAGTGAGTTTTAGTGACTTAAAAGATCGTGCTATAACTGTGCTAAGAGATCCAGCACCTGCAGAACCTGCCAACCAATCATGGCAGACTAATGCTTCTTCCATAGACTTTAAACCTATTCCTGCAGAACCTGCAAAAGCAGAGAGTCAAGCTGTAGCAAATGATAACATGCAAAACCAGGTGCTGCAGTTAACTAAAAACATGGACTACGTACTAAAGCTCTTGCAAAATATGCCTGGGGTACCACCACCAAGTAAAATTCAACTAGCTGATAGCCCTGAGGATGTCCCATGGATGCAAAGGAAAGCCCAGTCGCCCGCGGAGGGGACCAACGTACCATTCCAACGCAGAACCAGGTCGCCCGGGCAGGGGACCAACGTACCATTCCAACGCAGAACCAGGTCGCCCGCGCAGGGGACCAACGCACCATTCCAACGCAGACCCTGGGATTACACAGATTCTTCAGGACAACCCATCTGCCTGCGATGCAACAAACCAGGACACTTTGCAAGAAGATGCCCTTTAAACACGAGATTCCTGGGTCCGAGGGCCAAACCCCAGGAGTAGAGCAACTGGGCCCAAAAGACTGGTGTAAGCGGTACGTGGGAGGCCGTCCGTACCTCAACATTACACTAGAAGGAATTCCCATGTCGGCCCTATTGGACACCGGGTCGCAGGTTACTACGATCCCGCATATCCTTTATAAGCAGTATTGGTCTGATGATGATCTTGAACCCCCAAACCCCAATTTTTATATTATTGCAGCTAATGGCCAACCACAGAAACAGGTGGGGTATAGAGCAGCTACAATAAAGTTGGGAAGGGAGGAGTTGAAAGGTCAAGGGTTATTTGTAGTTGAAGATAATCCTAATGAAAAATGCCCTTACATGGTTATTGGTACAAATGTTATTGAAAACTGCTTTGGAGAAGTGTTGTTTTTACTCCGACAGATTTCTCAAACTGCTGGTTATGGGCGGACAAGAGTCATCCAACGAGAGATCCGAGCCCTCATCCACAAGCAACAGGTAAATCTGTCTGGGGGAGAAATTGGCAGTGTGCGGGTAATAGACTCGGTTCCCATTGTACTACCACCAAATAGTGAAATGATGATATGGTGTCGAGCAGCGATAGGTTGTAGAGGACAGGAATACCAGGCAGCTGTAGAGCCGGTATTTTCAGAGCACAGACCTACACTACTGACAGCCAGAGGGGTGGTGGATGTACGCAAGGGACGAGTACCAATCCGTGTGTTAAATTGTGGGGCAGAAGAAGCAAAGTTACCCCGGTATGCTACCGTAGCAAAGCTGTATACTGTTTGTAACAACAACATACAGGCAGTAGAACCTGTTTCCTCGCCTAGTCCGGCGGAGGATAGTAACTCTAAAGGACAGCAGGAGGAGTGGTGTCAGCAGTTGCATGTAGGAACTGATGCCACCCCTTCTCACCTGAAGCATGGAGTGTACCGGGTAGTGCAGGAGTTTGAGCAGATATTCAGCAAGCATCCATTAGATTTTGGGAGGATTAAAGGGGTACAGCATCACATACCCACAGGAAATCATCCACCAATCAAGTTGAGACACAGACCCATTCCACCAGGTCACTATCAACATGCCAAAGAAATGCTGAGGGACATGAAGGAGGCCGGGGTTATAAGAGATAGTAGTAGTCCCTGGGCAGCCCCTTTAGTCTTAGTCAGGAAGAAGGATGGCACAATGAGGATGTGTGTGGATTACCGGGAAGTCAATAAGATCACTCACAAAGATGCTTACCCGTTACCCCGAATAGAGGAGTCTCTTGCCGCATTAAAGACTGCTAATTATTTCTCCACATTAGATCTCACTAGTGGGTATTGGCAGGTCTCCGTTGCAGAAGAAGACCGGGAGAAGACTGCATTCACAACGCCAATGGGATTATGCGAATTCAATAGTATGCCATTCGGGTTATGCAACGCACCAGGAACGTTTCAGAGAATCATGGAAAGTTGCCTGGGACATCGAAACTTCGAAACCGTACTTTTATACCTGGACGACGTCATCGTGTTCTCTAGAACCTACGAAGAACATCTGAAACACCTGGCGGAGGTATTTGAGGCTTTAGCAAAGTACGGAATGAAACTCAAACCATCCAAATGTCACCTGTTGAAACCTAAAGTCCAATACCTGGGACACGTGGTCAGCGCAGATGGAGTAGCACCAGACCCGGAAAAGGTAACAGCAATTCAGGATTGGCAAAGACCAACGACCATCACCGAGGTACGTCAGTTCTTAGGTTTGGTTGGATACTATAGAAGATTCATTAAGGGCTATACAAAGATGGCTGCGCCCCTACAAGATCTACTGATAGGCCAATCTAAGAAGAGAAGATTTCCAGAGTCACCATTAGAATGGGGAGAGGAACAAGAAAATTCCTTCCAACAGATGAAGCAGGCTCTAACCGGTGAAGAAATTCTGGCTTACCCCGATTATAACCTACCATTTGTCCTTTATACCGACGCAAGCAATGTAGGCTTGGGAGCAGTCCTTTCTCAGATGCAAGATGGTAAAGAACGAGTAATTGCCTACGCTAGCAGAAAACTTCGACCCACTGAGAGGAACCCAGAAAACTATAGTTCCTTTAAGTTGGAGTTCCTAGCCTTGGTCTGGGCTGTAACAGAAAGGTTCAAGCATTACCTCGCAGCTTCGAAGTTCACTGTCTTCACAGATAATAACCCGTTGACACATCTGGATACCGCAAGACTTGGAGCATTGGAGCAACGTTGGATGGCTCGACTGTCGAATTATGACTTTACTATCAAATATCGAGCAGGCCGTAATAACGCAAATGCAGATGCCCTTTCTAGAAATCCTCAAGTACATCCACAAGGAAGTGAAGAAGAAGATGACCTAGAGGAAATAGAACTCCCAGCTTTCCATAAAAGTAGAAAATGGCAAATCGCTGAAGATCGAGTCTACCAAAATCGTCAGACTGCTGAACTAAACCCGTTGCCTCACTATGGATGGAAAGAGACTCAAGACAGTGATCCAGCAGTAAGTCTTGTAAAGAAGTTAATAACTCAACCAGGTTCCAAACTTGAAAAGAATGTTCCACTAGAAGCTCAACATTTGTGGAAAGAAAGAAGTCGATTATTCATCTATCAAGGTCAATTGTGCAGGCGGTATATTAACCCAAGAACACATGAAATGGTATGGCAAGTTGTGGTTCCAAAGAGAGATGTTCAAATGGTATTGCAAGCGTATCACAATGAATCGGGACACTTTGGATGGAGAAAATTAGAAATACTGTTACGTGAAAGATTCTATTGGATCAGTATGAGAGCCTCCATAGAGAGATGGTGTAAAAAATTGTGGACCATGCTCATTAAGAAGAAAAGACCGTAACAGCCAGAAAGCACCCCTCAAACCTATCATCACCAAAGAACCATTAGAACTGGTAGCCATAGATCATGTCAAACTTACACCCAGCAAATCAGGGTACACTTATGCTCTTACCATGGTAGACCATTATTCCAGATTTCTTGTGGTAGCTCCAGTAAAAGATTTAACAGCTGAGACAGCAGCAAGAACATTTCAAGCTTATTTCTGCAGACCTCATGGTTATCCAGACCAGGTATTGACAGACCAAGGACCCGCCTTTGAAGCTGAAATATTTCAAGAGTTCTGTCGCCTTTACGGATGCAAGAAAATACGCACTACGTCTTACCATCCTCAAACAAATGGAATGTGCGAAAAGATGAATCACGTGGTAATTGAAATGTTAAAAACTCTGCCCTTAGAAGAGCGCAACCAGTGGCCAGAAAAGTTACCAGATCTAGTTGACATTTACAACAACATCCCAGTAAGTTCAACAAATTGCACCCCTGCATACCTCATGAGAGCAAGACCAGGAAAGTTGCCAGCAGACTTTGAGTTAGGCATAGTAGTTCCTGAAGCAGATACTACAGATACAGATTGGGATATTAGAAGGAAAGAACAATACCAGAAAATCCAAGAATGCGTTGAAAGAAGTCTGGAAAGATCTAGAGGAAGACAAGAAACCAACTTCAACAAGAGTGCACAAGGAACGCCCTTAACACCAGGTGAATTGGTTTTGAGAAGAAAAAGGAGAATGCACAAACTAGATGATCAGTGGGAAAAAGAACCATACACTGTATTACCATCCAATTTTGACAATCAGAAAACCTGTTTAATCAGTAAAGATCATGGTGAAACTACAGCAACAGTGTCCAGAGATCATTTGAAAAAGTGCCCTCAACAGCTTCAACCAGAAGAAGATGTACCTTGTCCAAAGCCAGAAGAGCAAGAGAAGCCAAAGACAGTCCAGACAATCATTGGAGAGTTACCAGCAGATTGGCCTCAAATAGAAGGTACATATCTAATCCCAACTTTAACGTTTCCATCAGCAGTAGAAGTACCGAGAATACAAGAACCACCCGTTGTACCGGAACCAGAGATCCCTGCAATCGGTGAATCTGCCAGTCCACTAGAGA
Source organism: Allobates femoralis (assembly GCA_033576535.1). Taxonomy (NCBI): domain Eukaryota; kingdom Metazoa; phylum Chordata; class Amphibia; order Anura; family Aromobatidae; genus Allobates; species Allobates femoralis. The sequence goes on along the minus strand of JARQOC010000005.1, from coordinate 195,490,789 downwards.
GACTACGCCAATACTACGGTATTACAACAACACGTAGATCTGATAGACTGAGAGAGAGAGCATACACTGCATTAGGTACAGACATTAGTAACACACCAGTGCTACGCAGGTCAACCCGTAGTAACTTTGGTCAGCCACCACTTAGATACAGAGAGTAGGTGATAAAATGTGGGAAAATGTGAAAATGTTTAAAATGTAAATATGTTCAGAATGAAAATATGTTATTAATGGTAGTGTATAGAAGGGTGGAGGAACTGGACTGGCCCCCATGCACATCAAGTTAGGAAAAGAAAGTGCCTGGGGGTGGTATAAGTGAAGCCAGGCCTCCTAAGCAGATACACCCGTATTGTATATAGTTATGATTTTTAATTCCTAAAAGACTTAACCTGTTGGACTCTTGAACTTTCCCTTTTTCTTATTTTTAAAATGGACCATAGCCACAGGACTGGTAGTGGCAAATCCCTGTTTCAACATCCCCTAAACAGCCTGCAGCGGATGGACTAGCGCTGTATGGACTGGTAACCTGTTTTCTTATTTTTCCTTGGTTTTTGTAAATTTTTCATTTTTAAGACTTTGTTCAATAATCAAATGTAAATAGTTATAACCTGTTATGTTTATGAAAAATGTTTCAGTCCCGGAGGACTGAGTTTAACTAGGGGGGAATGTGGCACCCCTGCGGGGGATTGCCACAGGTTACACTGGTACAAGGAAGGATTGACACCTTGGTTTGTTCAGCACACAACACCTTCCACTCCAGACCTGAAGGGGGAGCTCTACTGGCTGCATTAAGTCAGTTCCCCTGGGAGATCCAGGCTGAGAGGAGGAGACAGTTGGTCCTAGGAGACAGTTGCTAGGGAGTGAGTTCGTGTGAGGAGAGGAGAAAGGTGGAGGCAAAGCTGCTGGTCTCTGGAAAAGACAGATGCCAGGACCAGAAGGGACCATTTTGTCAGCTGTTCACACCCCAGGGAAGGGGCCGGAGGCAAGGAGAAGAGGTAGGGAATAAGAAGAGGGATTAAAAGACATTCCCCTTGAGCACAACCGGACACTGGAGTCCGATGCTGTGGGCTTACAGAGCCACAGTAAAAAGCCCAGCAGTTTCAGGTGAAGTTTAGCCCTGAAGGAAGATAGAGGAGATATTAAAAACTAACCAAACAGAGGACCAGGGGCCACAGGATAAACTGGGTTCCTGCAGAAGGGCCTGATTGTTAGTTTTAGACAATAGAGAAATTGGAGAGCTCAAACTCAGGAAAGACTCATCCCTCAAGGCAAAGAATAGAGAGAAAGGAGGCCTCATATCCTTCCAAGGAGCTGATCCTAAATTGCACCAGGGACCTGGTTATTACTCAAGACTGTACCTGTTTTGTGACTACTAGTAAAAGGTACCGGAACAATCATCCCTGTGTGTATGTGTGACTGTTCATCGGCTATAACCCACCATCTTGCTCCTTCACTGCTCTCCCTCACCATCATCCTTTATTGCTGCCCTGAGGTAAAGCTCCACCTGTGGGGAGCTGTACCACACTTTGCTGCCCCCTCCATCACCTCAGCGGCCGGCTGGCAGCGCTGGTACCAAATTACCGGACACTACAGGTGGCGTCACGTTCCCCCCTGTAAATAATTCCCTCACAACCCCCTTCAAATGATCCCCAGGGCACGGCACCGGGATACCGTCCACCTGTGACTCCCTATTCAGCAGACCCGGTGACCGAGTACCCCCCAGACAGCTCTGGCCTCATCATATAGCATCCCCAGCAGCCCCAGTAGTATATACAGCCCCAGTGGTAGTATCCAGCAGCCCCAGTAGTATATACAGCCCCAGTGGTAGTATCCAGCAGCCCCAGTAGTATATACAGCCCCAGTGGTAGTATACATACAGCCCCAGTGGTATAGACAGCCCCAGTGGTAGTATATAGCAGCCCCAGTGGTAGTATATAGCATCCCCAGCAGCCCCAGTAGTATATACAGCCCCAGTGGTAGTATCCAGCAGCCCCAGTAGTATATACAGCCCCAGTGGTAGTATACATACAGCCCCAGTGGTAGTATATAGGGCCCCAGCAGGGCCCCCCTCATAGTTTGGCACCCCCACCTAACTTGCTGCCCCCCCCCCCCCGCATGCAGCGCTGCGCATATACATTACCTGTCTAGCAGCTGTCACCCTCCGGTGGCAGATCGCGGCTCCCGGCTCCGGCTTCCATCTTCCTCTCTGTCTTCCTGCTTTGTGGCCGGGGCTCATCGCGATGACGTCATCGCGACGCCGGCCGGTCACGTGACATGCAGGAAGACAGAGAGGAAGATGGAAGCCGGAGCCGGGAGCCGCGATCCGCCACCGGAGGGTGACAGCTGCTAGACAGGTAATGTATGAGCGCAGCGCTGCATGCGGGGGGGCCCAGCAAGTTAGGTGGGGGCGCAAAACTTTGAGGGGACCGTATTGACTCGCGTATAAGCCGAGGGGGGGACTTTTCAGCCCAATTTTTGGGCTGAAAAACTCGGCTTATACGCGAGTATATACGGTAGTTATTTTTTACCATTTTTTATCTATTTACACATTAGCTAGAATGGCAGTCGAAGCAAATCACAATAAAATTGAATTCAGTAGAATTTTTTTTCAAATAAAAAACTGAGTCAGAGCAAACATAAGTGAACATGCCTGTAGGAACATGTTCACACTAACCACCAGAACTAAACCTTAAGGAAAAAATATATACAAACATGTAAAAACACACTGCAATAAATACATAAAACAATTAAGTTAGTGTCATTAAAAACAGGGTACTGAGTACATATGTTTTTACAAAAAGGTAAAAAGAAATCCCACCAATGTCAAGGTGTTCCCACTTCGAGACGGTACCTACTCTAACCAACTTGCTCATGTGTCGACTTAACTCAATGAAATCGGGTGCAGAGTGGCCTGGGTCCCAAAATGGACACAGAGCAATGGGAGGCAATATAAGTTCTCGGCTCAATAAGGTGTTGGAGGGGCATTCCCTATTTTGTAATAAAACAAGAAAATAAATAGCTGGTGCCATTAAAAACATTGTACTTAGTACATACATCTTTGCAAAAAGGTACAAAGCCTCCCCACCAACGTCAAGGTGTACCCACTTTGGGATGGTACCTAGTCTAACTAACTTGCTCATGTGTCGACAGACCTCGATGAAATCAGGGTGCATAGTGGCCCAAGTCCCAATATGTACACATAGCAATGGGAGGCGATTTAAGTACTCAGCTCAGTAAGGGTGGGTGGCACTCCCTATCTGGTAATAAAACAAGCCAGACTAATGCCCAAATGCTGCCAAGTGCTGTGTGTCCATGTTGGACCCGGGCCACTCTGCACTCTGATTTCATTGAGGTCAGTCGACACATGAGCAGGTTAGTTAGAGTAGGTATCATCCCAACATTGGTACACCTTGACGTTGGTGGGCTGGCTTTGTGCCTTTTTACAAAAAACATATATACTAAGCACCTCATTTTTAATGGCACTAGCTTTTCATTTTTGTATTTGTTTAATACAGGGTATTTTTACACATTTATTTATACTTTTACTATAAGGTTCAGTAGAATTTTTGAAGTATATATAGTGAAGCAGATGTTCTCTGGGTAAGTTTTCAATTAATTTAAAAGCTGTGATATTTTTTAAATTTAACACTAAGTTATATTTTTCAAAATTCTCTTGTTTCTGCCATGTTTCAGAAATATGTATTTTAATTATATTTGATATTTCACTTAGAAATCTTAGCAATTCCTTCTGATCTGCCAGCTTAGATTTATCAAAAAAGAGTTAATTAGTTTTCAGTTTATTTCAATAGATTAGATTGGTACCCACAAGATGATGTATAATTTCTGTTTTAACCAAATCGAAACTTGTTACACTATATTTACTTACCTTCCTAAGAACCCATTGAAAAGGTCATCCACTTTTATTAAGCTAGTTTCACATTTGTAATAATTTCAGCCACTTAAAATTAAATGCATATTAGAAAAATAATTGCTGACCAAAGTATTTTTGCAAATCGATGAATTTCAATAGGGAATATGAGTATGTTATCATATGATGAAAATTTAACAGTGACCCCAATTTTCCTCCCTAGCGTCGGTTGAGGAAAATGAGTTTCATTATGCAATAAGCCCTTTATTTTCACTGTTAATGAAATATTTAACCCGCAGATGCACTTAAAAGAATGATTTACATTTTTATGATTGCATCTTCACCCTTCTTGACATTTTAATACAGAAATTTATGGCATAATTGAGAAAAAATAAGTATGCTTGTCTTTAGATTTTAATATTTAAATACTGAAATTATTTATAAAACTTTTTTTATAATTTATTGAGGTAATCTTGAGCAAGAAGACAGAGCTTGTTTACCAAACATGTCCTATATGGGACATATTTTCAAATAGGAGAACGCATTGAGTATTTTTGCACTTAAAAGATGATTTTAATACGTCATATCAAAAACATGTGACAAGATTTAGAACAGACAGGGAAGTTTTCCCCATAAAATACAGAACCACAGGAATAATACTGAACATGAATGTCAATGACAACAGCTACCTATCTAGCAATGGCGGGGAAATAAGGTGCATTTAACAATATATGCAGGTATCATTTACCATATGGCATAAAAACTATGTACCCATTATAAGATACATGTATTATTGATATGGGAAATTAAATACATATCTACCCTTCTAACCCATACCAATTTGTGGAATTTGGAACATAAATTAACATATATCACGGTTAATCCTGCATACACAAATTTCTATCATGAAATCCCCACCTTCCACCACAAGACAGTATTAACAGTACATTTCCATAGTGCCTAAGCGCTAACTTGGAGAAAGTTCCCCAGAAAGCAGAATAACAGTTCTTACATTGCCCCAACACATGTTTGGCTAACTGCTTCCTCAGGGTGGTAAAGTAATGTGCAGTAAGGCAGTCCGCTGTATTCCCCACCATGACCGCCGCTTCTTATGCCGAATACCGGAGGTGACGTCTATCTGAACGTCCGGGTTAGGGATGTGTCACGTAAGCCAATCAGGTAGCGGCTTTACTGCGCATGCTACCGGCTCGAGACGCGTCACCATGACGACCAGGCATGCGCGGTGGCCAGTGTCCTGATGGCATCTGCAGGGGAGGCAGTGGGTACAGTGCATCAATATGGTATTACGTCCACAGAACAAAGCATCCTATTTAGATAAACAATACTAGTAGTGCCAATTTTAAACACAATCATAGTTTTACCAAAATAATAAGGCAAAAAGTAATAAATATTTCATCAAATGGTATCCAAAGTATCAATGACAGTGGCTTCATGCATTATATGGCCATGGTCTTCAAATGGCAATGCGGCGTTCATATCAGTGGAGGATAAAGGGAAAAGTCCTACACAATTTCTGAAAACCAAAGAAAGGAGAAAAGAAAAGGTTAAAAGCAACATGGAGGCAGATGAAGAAAATAATCGATTCACAAAAAGGGTGCATATGATAACCCCTTGTTCAGACCCCATGGAGCAAGAGTATCCAGGACAACAATCCATCTTGCCTCCTTCTGAGCCATGACTTTTCTGAGGTCACCCCCTGGTAGCCACCATGTACCACATCAATCCCCCTGACCCTCAGGGAAGTCGGGCTGCATCCGTGATACTTTTTAAAATGTTTTGCTCCCTCACTCTCACCCTCAACTCACGTGACGTCAAACCCACATAAATGCGTGAACAGGCACAGACAGTGAACTAAACCGCATGAGTAGTACTGCAAATTATTCGGTGCCTGATCTCAAATGTGTGGGATCCATCAGAGGAGTGAAAGCAGGAAGATCGATGTTTGTGCAAGAAAGGCAATGACCATATGGAAAACAGCCCGGCTTTGGTCCCCAAGAACCAAAGGGGGACACTATTTTCGGCACACAGTGGCTATCCACAAGGATATCCCTCAGGTTCCTTGCTCTTCTGGGCGTCATCAATGGGCCGTCCGAGATACACCTACGTAGTACGGGGTCTGAACGTAGAACGGACTAGTGTTTTTGAAAAATGGAGCGCATAGTGCCCCATTCATGATTGAATGTGCCTACAAATCTTGTCTTTGGACAGGTATCCATTTTCTTCTTCGGAACGTATCCCAACAGACGAGTCCTTGAGTTAGCCCATGCCCTCTGGTACCCACACTTAATAACCCTGTTTGAATACCCTTGGTCTCTGAACCTTTGCTTTAAGTCTACCGCCTGACGTTCGAATCCCTCTTCCGTAGAGCAGATCCGCTTAATTCTTAAGAACTGGCCGATGGGAATAGCGCGGATGGTGGCCTTGTTATGGCCAGAGTTTATGTGAAAAAGTGCGTTCACGGAGGTCGACCTTCTATGAACATCCGACTGGAGGAGACCAGAAACCTCTATCTCCATCATGAGGTCCAAGAAGTCGATTCTCCGAGAACTGCACTTGTACATCAATTTTATATTGTACTGTTCTGGTTCAAATCATGCATAAATTGCTCCAGCTGCTCCACCGTGCCCCTCCAGAGGAAAAGGACATCGTCAATATATCGCATCCAGCACTGCACATGGGCACAGCCCTCAACACCCACATCGCCAAAGATCTCTCTCTCTCCCAATACCCTAGGAATAGATTGGCGTACGCAAGCGCACAGGCTGCGTCCATTGCAGTACCCTGTTCCTGAAAATAGACGACGTCCTTAATAATGAAAAAATTGTGGGTTAGGGCAAAGTGGAGCAGCTCCAGAACCAGTGCACCAACCTCCCTATTCATGCCACCAGCTCCCAGGAAGAAGTGAACCTCTTCCAACCCATTTTGATGATCAATACACGTATAAAGGGATTCGACATCGGCGGTGACTAACAGCACATCCGGTTCCACAGAGATGCCATCGACCCAATTTAGGACATCCATCATGTCTTTCAGGTATTAGGGTAAGGTCTCAACTACTGGTTTAAGGTGAAAATCAATTAACTTACAAATCGGTACATTGTGACCCCCTATACCAGACATGATCGGACGCCCCGGCGAGTCAAGGGAATCTTTGTGGACCTTGAGCAACAGGTAAAATGTGGGCACTCGGGGGCAGAGTACCAAAAGGCTGTCATGCATTTTCTTGGTGATAATCCCACTCACATGTGCCTTATCCAGAATGACCACCAGCTAAATTATAAATTTCGGGAGTGGACTATGAGGGAGTCTTTTGTAAGTGGATTTGTCCCTTAACTGTCTTAGGGCCTCCTTCTCATATTTTACAAATGGCCAGATCACGTCGTTACCCCCCTTGTCCGCCGGTTTTATGATGACAACTTTAAGTTCTTCTAACTCCCTTCCAGAATAAACCCTCCATGCCAGATGCCCTTCCCTAAGAGAATGAGCCACCTACACCAAACTTTTAATGACACCGCCGAGTCACGGAGCCAGGTCTCAGTCCCTGTCATCCCCATGATGAAGCCTCAAAGCCCGGTTCTGAGTATTTTAAGGCCCTGGAGGGGCGTGTCACAGTGGCCTCCGGTTTTCCTAGCTCCAACCTAAAGTATGTTGTAAATTGGGACTGATCCCCTCTTGTAACCTAGCTCCGTCATCAATGTTCTCCAGGGTGATTGCTGGGAGAGGGTCCCTCTGGCCAGGTTTTCATGGCGACCTTCTCTCTGGTCCCACTCCTCCCCTGGCGTGAGCCTCCCCTAGAGCTTCATCTCTCACATATCTTCTCCAACTCACTTAACTCCTCCTTTTCCTCTCTGCTTTTCCTACCCCTTTAGTCTCACCCCCTCTGCCAATTCCCTCCCCCAGCCAGCAGATGGGGCCCTTCCTGAATAGGGTCTACCCAAGATCCCCTGGCCTGGGGTTAGGATGGGTGTTGGGTGCAGGTGTTTGTGTGTCTCGAGTTTGTGTGGGATATTATACCTATGGCTTAGGTGCAGTACCTCTGTGGCAACCAGAGCACAGGGGCACCACATCAGCACATGTAAATAAAATCACAGTAAATACAAAGATGGTTGAAGAGATGTATTAGGAGAAAGAAGTGTGCCTATATTATATTATCCTATAATGGAACTGGAATATATTTTGAATGATTTCAGTAATCAAATATGAAAAGATAAAGTGTACTGTGGAATTTTTCAATAAACTCATCCGATGCACGCTTCACATATACAGTAGTTTGTCTAGGGCTGAGGTTAAACTACGGAAATGAGGCTTTTAAATGTCCAACTATCCAATCTTCGCAGAGTATCAGCATTAGTGCTTTGATTATGTAGGCCACCATACTAACAGAAGCTAATTTTAATGCTCTATTAGCAGATCCCTATCTGCCCATGTATAGGAAGGTTTTTTTTAACCAAAAGAGGAGCATTAGCTTTAGTAGGGACCCAGAAAGAGTTATGTCATGATATAGCTACTGGGTTCACATAAAGTTGGCCTTTCTTATGTGCTAAGTATGGATGCCATCACACAGGCAGCCGTTTTGATCCGTTTGGATCTACCACAAACAGGATGCTCACAGATCAGTTTTCGTCCCCATTGTCTTTCAATGGGGAAAGAAAAAACACTTCCATAGGCATCGTTGTGTCACTGTTTTGCCACAGATCCAAGGCAAAACATAGTTTTCACAGGGACCAAACACATATTCTTGCTGTTTCTGGTAGTAATGTGATGCCGCGGTTCCACACGGATCTGCGGCACAAATGTGAAAATTTAGAATGGGTGCCTATGGGCTCAGAAAGCCATGGGCAGTATGGATCCCAGCGGATCCGTACTTCCAGGCTGTGAAGCCTGAACTGCGCATGCGCAGGACATGGACATAATGCATTTTTTAATGACACGCCCCCTAAGGGACCCTAGAGGTGTGTCATTATGGATTCTACGGATCCATGAAAACTATGCAAATGGATGCTGCTTGCAGCATCCAGTTTACTTTTTGCATGGGAATCTGTGGGCATTCAGGGTTTTCCTGGATGCCAACCGATTACAAAATTACCAGTGTGAAAGCAACCGATCTCAATTTGTTCATGCATTTACCTAGCATAGCATTAAAGAGTGCAACTGTCTTTTTATCTTAAAAGATGGTTACTATTAGAACAGACTCCAAACATAGTCTAAAGTGTCTCAATCTAACGAATTACTGTGAGTGGCTCTGTAGGGTGTTTTGTCTGAATTGCATTTTCATGGGATTTACACATGCTCTGCATAAACAAACAATGTGATCCTAGCCTTTTATTGAAAGTGTTAAAAAAATGATGTGTACCCCAAAATGATCACAAACTCCATCCTATACTGCATAAAACTAGCTCCCACTCAGGTCTATCATGTGTCCCTTAAAATATTGGGGGCTCACATGTTACTAGTGAAACAAATGTGCTTAAAAGTGACAAGGCTACCAATCCCTCAAATATAATCCAGTGTAATGTGCGCTCCCAAATCTAAATACTTCCCTCCTTCTGAGCCCCGCTGTGCCTAAACCAATGTAGGTGCAGAGCCCATTTAACCATTTACGGGGTGACAGTTGACACAATCACAAGCTGGGCACAATGTGTAGGCACTAGGCTGGCATTTTTTCAATTCCCCAGAAAAAAAGCCTGATGTTGGTGTTATAAAAAAGTGTGTGTAGCCATAGATAAATTAACTGAGAGCATGAAGTAGGGACTAAGGCTGCCTTCACATTTGCGGATCCCTCCGCAGCATTCTGCGGAGGGGATCCGCAATGTGACCGCAGCACCGCAAGCCCCTATCTTTATAATGGGAGTGCACGGTGCTGCGCTTGACAGCGCATGACCGTGCTCACCCATTCACTGCCATATGTGATCTGTGCACAGGCGGATGCCTACGTACAAATCACACAGCCTCGTCTGCACCAGAAATGCAACATGTCGTGTTCGTGGTGCGGATGAGACTGGGGCTTGCGGTGCTGCAGTCACATTGCGGAGGGGTCCGCTAATGTGAAGGCAGCCTTAGAAACTGATTCCAGAGATTTATCACTTTGTTTACTGGGCGTAACACTTATGACAATTTTCTCTGCTGCAAATCTAGCAGAGATCAGTTGTTGAGCTGTGTATAACCCCATCCATACCACAGCTTTCTATGTACGGTGACATAAAATTACTAATCAGTGCTGGGGGTAGGGTGGAACTAGCATGCACTAAGGCTGGTTTCACACTTGCGCTCCCCGCCGCTGCGTATTGCAATGGGAAAGCGCAAGCCGAGCGCAGACACCACGCGCCTGTATGTTTATCATGGAGACGCACGGTGATGCGCTCGGCTGCGCATGACCGTGCGCACTGATAGACTTCAGTATGTGATTTGTATGCATGTATATGCTTGCGTACAAATCACACATTCTCGTCCCACACCCTGAAAGCAACATGTCGCACCCTGAATGTGGATGAGAATGTGTGATTTGTATGCAAGCATCTGCATGCGTACAAATCACATACTGAAGTCTATCACTACGCATGGTCATGCGCAGCTGAGCGCGTCCCCATGATAAACATAGGGGTGCGGGGTGTCTGTGGTCGGCTTGCGCTTCCCCGCCGCAATACGCAGCGGCGGGGGGCGCAAGTGTGAAACCAGCCTAAATCAGTTGTTATTTAGTGACAATCTGCTGCTGGTAAAACACTGATTGTATTACTGTAATCAAGGTCTCTGCTCCTTCATTATATTGCACTCAGATTACTGTATATAGCAAACATTTGGTGACAGATTGCATTTAACAGTTTCTTTTGACTGTTTTTTTTACACAGTATCAGCAAGCAAGGGCAGCATTAAACCATGCATTGTAGATTTTGCAACTCAACCCAAATGTATTCTTATTTTCTGTTTGTAAAAGAAAGTGCAATCTCATAGTTTGAGATGCACTTTTTTTATAGAGAAATCTCCCTAACTTTGAATCTTAAACACAAGTGTCTACCTACCAAAGTATGCGCATTGTTTAAAATAGTTTTTTTGCACATTTTATTGCTCCATTATACTAATATTAGACGTATATACTGTACAGGCCGCCTGAATACAATGTCTAATTATACGTGCTTGCTATCGGGACATGATTGTACCTTAGTTTTCTTTTCTCATCCTATGTATTAAAGTGAACTTGTCACCATTTTTTTTCCCGTGTAAGCTGCGGACACTACCAGTATGCCCCTTTATTCAACATTCTAGAATGCTGAAAAGTATATAAGTCCCCAAGCCAATCTGAATAACATAAAAATACCTTTTTTCATACTCACCTATGGGGCAGACTGTCCAATGGGCGTCGCTGGTCTTAATCCGGTACCTCTTCTATTCTTACATTCGCTGTCCTCCTTCTCTGCTTCGTGTGAATGGCGCATCCTATGTCGTCTATACAGTTACCTTCAATGTGCTCCTTAAGACGTGCATTTTTTTTAAGTGCTCATGCACACTTCAATACTATGCTCTGCCCTTGTTAGGGCCGAGAAGTTTGCAGAAGAGCAATGGAGGACAGTGTGTATGAGATAGGACCACGTCATGCACACAAAGCAGTGAAAGAGGATAGGAATCGCAAGAAGAGAGAAGGTGCCGGATCAAGACCAGTGACCAGACTGTCTTTCAGGTGAGTACAGATGGAGTTTGGGACTTACATACAGCAGTGTAGACTGATGTATATACAGTAAGGATTTATAGTGGAAAAATGTATAGTGGAAAAACTGGTAATAGTTTGACTTTACAGGCATATGGCCTTTTTTTCAACTTTACTTTAAGAGGTCTCTTAATTTTTGGAATATCCGTTTTAATTATCTATGCTAGATATTGTAACCTTCCCCCCCGAACATACTAGTTGACTTCTCATATGTTTATCGGTTGAGAACCTTTGTGCAGCACAATCCTGGTTATTTAGATTTTATTAAATTACCTTTCATTTTGATTGAAGGGGAATCATCATTATTTAAAACATACAAAATTATAAAAATAAACAAGCTGAACATTTTGAAACTGTTTAGTTAGTCGCATTTAACAATCGTAGGGTCACAATATTGATGCTGGCTGTTACCACAAATTGCTATTTATGCATGGGGTTATGTAGCAAGATTTTTATTTAGGGTTAAGTTTTTTTTCTCTAAAGGGTAGGAGAATTTTAAACCAAACAGAAAACAAACCTTATACTTTTGTCTAAAATGTTTGCTGAAACCAAGCATGGCATGGATGACAGACATGACAAAGTGATAGAAATACAAGCCTAACATGAATAAGAATGTTATTAATGCTAAATGACCAGTAGTTCAGGCAGCAACAATCCCAACAGTAGAGGTACCAAACACAAGTCACATTTGGCCTCCTTTGCATACAGCAAATGCTTTAGCGTGAGGAAAGAAAAGCGCATAATGGAGTACATGTCCCATCCCTCATCTGAATCACCACAAAATGGTGTGGCTTTCCTACTTACAGTGATACCATCAGCTGGAGTCTGCATTCTGCTCAGTCCATATCCTTTGCCACTATAACTGTCAAAGTTGCACATAGCAGAATTTCCAGTACATCAATGACACCTGTTACTACTCTGTCCCAAAGTCCTAAAACCTACAGTAGCATGGGGGCTAACAAATATATGGGAATCAGGTGAGGAGTGGGAAGATGTGTTTGCTATTTCACAAACAAAGGACCCTGTAAGTTATACTAAGAAGTACAATTTAAATGATGATGATGATGATGATGATAATTCTGTGTTGGACAAAACCAGGGAACCAGATAGGAATGACATGGATTTGAGGTCATTGTGAAGACATGCGGGTTAGTGGGTGCTCTCATCCGCTGACCTGGCCACCTTTAGATATACCGCATGAACCATGGCTCATCCCAACTAAACGCTAAAACTCCTTAACTATGGGTGGAACACTGCTCAAACAACACATGGTGAGGGAACCACACAATGGTAAGACTTTTATTGGATCCCCAACAGTGAAAGGCAAGGGTCCCAGGATTTCCTTAGTATTGCACAGGATTTGGAATCATCTTCTGTACATGTAATTAAATTATCACCTGTGCACTACTATGGAAATCCTGAAAACATGACCTGTTGGTGGAACTCGAGTTGGGGACCTCTGGTCAAAGGCATATAATACCAAGCAAAACACACTATGTAACAGGCACGGGGTTTGACTCTTGTGCTGGCCAAGGATTTGAATATTCATGCCTTCAGGGCTTCCAGAGCCAACTACGCCAATCCAGCAACACCCCGCTTTTGGCGGGCACCCACCGAGAAAGGAATAGCTGCAATCTTAAAAAGCTGGTCAAGCACAGCAAAGTCTGTAGCCTGGTGACCAAATTCTCCCAACCTGGGTTTTTTCAAGCCAAATCCTGCAATCCTAGGCTTAACTCCTGCAGAATATAATCCAGCTTTGGTGCTCCTCTATTGGACCCAAAGCTCCTATATTGAGGCTATGCAGAGTATGAAGACACGATGTTAACATGGCAGCTGAAACCAAAATTCCTAGGCTATGCTTTTGGTCTTCTAACCAGGACCAGAGCCCTAATGTTGAAGAAATGTAGCATATGAACCCACTGGTGACCAATGCAGTCCTTTTTATATCCCATGCACTCACGGTATTGTGGTCTTACAGGATTAGTGGAATAAGGCTATGCTCTTATTGGTTGGCATTTCAATCCAAATGCATAATTCTTCTCGAAGTAATGTCGACAAAGGGGACAAATCAATTTACATTAAATTAGCAATACACAAACTTCTACAATGAAGGATCTCAATAGTCTGGCAAGAAACAATAATCCACTTCTCATGAGTCAACAAACAACAGAACAATACATCTGACCAAATTAAGAAAATGTAAACAACGCCACACATTGTTAAAGGCTGTGTCATCACAGCCAATAGAGGAAAAGTCCTGGCATTGGCGATACAAAACTTCAAAAACAACCCCTGGGGCCTAATTAGCTATTCCTCTGGTCAGCTCTAGAGCAGGTAATGCCATATATGTGGCTGGTCAAGGAGTTTCCACAGTACCTGAAAGGTCTGTGTTCCATGGTGGCAAGTCACTCATGTCTTGTCTTGTTATGTCTAGAAATTGTTTTTGCACTTTGCTTATAGATGGTTCTTTGACTCTCTGCAGGCTGTATAAGAAGTAAATTAACCATTGACATCCTAGCTAGAAATAAGCAAACTTTCCACAAACATGTTTGCAATTTTAAATTCAGCACGGACATTTCCATGTTATTTTCACGGAATTTATCAAAAAATCTCTGAACACAGATATATTCAGGAAAAAAAGTTCAAAATTTAAAATGTCCTCAAAACTTTCCTTTTTTGTTTGGAACCAAAACGCTCATCAGAAGCCCCATTGGCTGGGAACAATATCTAACCTTATGGTTAGGAAGGTTCCCACCATCAGGTCTACTGGCTTGTATCATGCTGTAGAGTTTTTCGGAGCTTTGAATTACATTTTTTAAGCTTCCTGAAGTTGCAGATGTTTTGACATCTGCAGGGTGTAAATGTTTGAAACAGTGCCAGATGTGGCAGCAATTATTAAAGAGGACCTGTCACTCCCCTGGTGCTTTCCAAACTGAAAGCACAACTGAATGCAGTGTGTCTGCTGCATTCAGAGAAGAGGTCTCCCATGTCTATAGTTCCCCTGTAAGTTGTATGACACACTTTAGAAAGTGTATAGATATGGAGTCCGGAGGGACTTACTCAGTAATGAGTCCTCGCTTCTCTCTGGTGTCCTCCTTGCCTCCAGCCCTATCTGTGCCACCTCCAGCCCCCTCAGTAATGCCTCCTTTATGTGTCTCCCCTCCTCATCCACTGCCGGTGACCTCAGTGACGGAGCCCGCCCTGCTGTAGATACACAATCTGGAGCAGGCTCCGGCACTGATGTCACTGGTAGGAGGCGTTTCAGCTGCCGGGACTGCTTCCGCCCATTGCTCGCTCTGCATCTGCATGACTTCAGACGCAGAGGAGCATGAATGGCTAATGAGGAGAAACACATAAAGGAGGTTTTACTGAGGGAGCTGAAGGTGGCACAGAGAGGGCTGAAAGTGGGGAGGACACCAGGGAGCAGCGAGGACTCATTACTGAATAAGTTCCTCTGGACTCGTTAACTGTACACTTTCCAAAGTGTTTTATACAACTTATAGGGGGGCTAGAGACATATGGGGACCCTTTCCCTGAATGCAGCAGACATGCTGCATTCAGAGGTGATTTCAGTTTGGAAAGCACGAAGGGGTGACAGGTCCTCTTTAAGTTTGGGAACCTTACAATCTCCATTAAACATCAAATTACTTCATAGCTTTATATAAAAAAAAAACATTTTTGAATATTTTCAACTTTTTTTTTTGGGAGAGCAAATCCCTATTTTATTGCAGAGGGTCAGAAGCATATAAGTCCACCTCTTCTACACTTATTTGCTAGAAATTCAGATAAAAAATCACATATGTCTATCAATTTGCACTAATGGTGCTCTGCTGTATTTTTGGTTACCAGCACAGGTACAGCACACAGGTACGAGACGCCGCCAAACCCAAGCTGCCTAGGTTTACGTGACTGGTAATCAAAATACAGGGTAGCTCTTATTTTAAAATTATTTATTGAAATATTTAAAAAAAAACATATCGCTTTGCTGTATTTTCTGTTACCAGCCAGGTACAAATAGGCAGTTGTGAGCTGGAATCTTCAGCATGGGGAAGCTTAATAGTTTTGCTCCGCTGCGAATTACATCACATAGCCACCCCAGAAAATTTAGTATTTATAGATGTGCCATTTTATGGCACTGTAACTGACTCTTCCAGTTGCCCTGGTGCCGGTGGCAAATTGGGTAATAAGGGGGTTGCTGCCAGCTGAATATTGCCAGCTGGCACTAAGCCCAAGGTTTGTGTTGTTGGGCCAACATTAAACCCGTCCTCTAAGAATCTCTTAGCAAATGATAAATAATACACCAAACAGAGACAAGTCATTTATTTGGAAAAACAACACAATGACAATCCTTGTTTCCATCTTTATTACTGGCTTGTAATAAAAATACATGGTAGCTCTTTTTTTTTAATTGTTTATCAAAATAATAAAAAAAAAAACAATGTAGGACTTCGCAGACTCCAACTTCCTAGTTCTACTTGGCTGGCAACCAAAAATACAGCAAAGTGCCATGTAGTTCTTTTCAATTTTTTTTAACAGTAATCTGATGTCAGTTTGGTTGCTATGTTAGCACTCAATCACATATGCCAGCAGAGAGGGTGGACAGGGCTACATCTGACCTAAACCAATCAAGAGGGGGAAACAGTGACTTTTCATGTGCAGGATTAGAAGCATAGTGACAGCAGCGCTCAAGCTTGGTAAGAGATACCTTAGGAAGCTAATGTGTGTAAAACAGTGGGGCTCCACAGTAAAACAGTTTGAGGTGTGTTTGGCAGCTTTTGGGCCCCTATGAAGGTGTTTTCTAGGCCCTTCATTTTGCCTCACATTGATTTGAATGGGGTTCAGAAGTTCAGCAAACTGTTTGCCAAACAAGTTGGCAAACATATGCCCGTTTGGCTAACCAAACTGAATCCGAACTTTAAAATGTTCTCGTTTCTAATCTTGTCTCTTACACACAAGGAACCGCAGCTCTCCATCAACACGTGAAGTGACAACACCTGCTCACTTGGCAAAGCGAAGCCAGCCAGCAATCAAAATAAGCTACAATATTCTTCCTTCCCCTTCTCACAATGCTTGTCTTTCTATCAGCTGTACCCTTAGGTAGCAGCTGTTTGGTATAATCACCTTCATCATTTTAGTAATCCTCCTCTAGTGTGTTTTATAGTCCAAATTACCTGTTACTTCTCCATTGAAAAAGCAATTATTTATCATTATTTATCACTTATTGTGTGTGCAGGAAACAACCGTACCTGCTCAGTCATCCACTCATTTTCCAACTAAACTTGCAAAGATGGAGATGTAGCATGTAGCAGAGGTCAGAAAGATAACCCACAGCTTTCTGTGTATGCTGTCTATATTGCAATGGTATTGGTAGTGAAAGTGTTGCCTTTCAAGGAAATGTGCGTTCAGCCTCACTGGAAAATATCAATCCAACTTTATTTTTCACAAAAATGGGTGCCAGCCCTCTAATTTTACATCCAAGATAACATTGCCTTGTGGTCAGGCAAAATAAATATTCTCCATTCAAGGTCCTTGTCCTGAATTTAATAGTGCAAGATTCATTACATACAGATAGGTCCAGAAATACTTGGACAGTGACCAAATTGTTGTGATCTTGGCTCTGCATGCCACTATTTTAGATGTAAAATAAAGCAACTGAGATGCAATTAAAGTGTACACATTCTAGTTTAATAATAGGGTTTGAACAAATTATCTTGCGAAACATTTAGGAATTGTAACCATTTTTCTATAAAGCCTCCTCAATTCAGTAGTTTAAAAGTAATTGCACAAATAAGTCTGCCATAAATAAAATGTTCATTTTTTATACTTTGTAGAAATCCTTTGCAAGCAATGACTCCCTGCAATTTGGAAGTCATGGACACTGGCTTTCCTGCTTCGTTATATCTTGCCAGCCTTTTCTGCTGCTAACTTCAGTTGTTGCTTGTTTGTGGGTCTTTCTTCTTTAAGTTTGGTCTTAAGTGTGTGAAATACAGCTCGATGGGGTTGGGATCTGATGATTGATTCAGCTATTCTAGAATTTTTTTGTCTTTGCCTTAAAAAACTCCTGGATTGATTTTGATATACTATATTGAGGTTATTGTCTATATGTACAATAAAGCACATGGTAATGAATTTTGCTTTATGTGGTTGAATCCGAATAAAAAGTAATGACCTTTACACTTTAGATTTCATCCTGCTGCTTTTGTCTTCAGTCACATCAGCAGTAAACACTAGTGAGCCAGTACTATTGGAAGCCATGCCTTCCCATGCCATCACATGGCTTATGTCATGTTTAACGCATGATGTGGTGTGCTTTGGATCTTGAGCCATTCCAAGTCTTCTGCATACTTTTTCTTCCCATAGTTCTGGTGCATGTTGAACTTAATTTAATTTGTCCAAAGAATGCTTTTCCAGAACTGGACTGGCTTTTTCACATGTTTTTTTGGCCAATTCTAATCTAACTTTTCTATATTTAAGGCTGATTAATGGTTTGCACATAGTGATGAACCCTCTGTATTTGCTCTCATCAAGTCTTCACTTTATATTGTACTTAAATTTTGAAATACCTACTTGCTGGAGAGTTTAATTTACTTGGGTGGATGTTGTGAATAGAGATTAGCGTACCTTTTTTGAGTTTGCGTTTGAGGCTAGGGTCACACATGCGACAGGATTTTTAAATCCTGATCCGGTTTTGAGCTTTCAAAAAGCTCAAAACCAGATCAGGAAATGTTCCCTATAGGAGCCCATTATGGTAACCGGATTGCTTTACATGCAATCCGGTTACTGGCTCCGGATCTGCAGCCTGCGCTAAAAATCATGCAGGCTGCAGTTCATGGAGTGCTTCTGACAACCGCAAGGCGGTAACCGGATAGCTCCAGATGTGTAATCCTGAGCAATGCGGTTACTGTATACTTTGCTCATCCCTGCTGCCGCAGGGATAAGCAAAGTGTTAAATGTGTATAAAAACATTAATTATTAATATTAGCTGTGGGCAATGTGTCTCTAGGGGGTGCCCACCCCCTTAGAGACATGCTGTCCACTCCTCTCAGCATGTTAGGGGTTAATAAGCCATTTACAGTAAGCCAGCTATTTTCAGCTTTGTACTAATTTATGAATGAAGCCACAGCTCCCCTGACAGCAGGCCAGATACTGTACGTAATGTACGTATAGTATCTGCCGTTGTCCAGGGTCCTGTAGGCATTTACATTAGGTCTATGGCAGTGCGCTGCCCATAGACCTAATGTAAATGCCTACAGGACCTTGGACAGTGGCAGATACTATACGTACATTACGTACAGTATCTGCTCTACTGTCAGGGGAGCCGCACCTTCACTCATAAATTAGTACAAAGCCGACAACAGCCGGCTTACTGTAAATGGCTTATTAACCCCTAACATGCTGAGAGGAGTGGACAGCAGGGCTCTAAGAGGGGGGGGGGCACCCCCTAGAGACATGTTGTCCACAGCTAATATTAATAATTAATGTTTTTTATACACATTTAACACTTTGCTTATCCCTGTGTGTGAAAGCAATTGCATTCACCGCATCCGGATCTGGATGCGGTGAATGCAATTGGTGACCAGAAAAATGCTCACAGGAAAAATGCCCACAGGAAAAATGCCCACATGGAAAATTGCCCACACAGAAAATTGCCCACATGGAAAATTGCCCACATGAAAAATGCCCACAGGAAAATTGCCCACAGGAAAAATGCCCACATGGAAAATTGCCCACACAGAAAATTGCCCACACGGAAAATTGCCCACATGGAAAATTGCCCACACGGAAAATTGCCCACACAGAAAATTGCCCACACGGAAAATTGCCCACATGGAAAATTGCCCACACAGAAAATTGCCCACATGGAAAATTGCCCACACAGAAAATTGCCCACACGGAAAATTGCCCACACAGAAAATTGCTAGTTGCAGTATCACAAGGTTTCAGATCTCTGATATTTGAGGTGCAGGTGAGGATGTTCACCTGATATGTGAAAAATGCCCACAGACATGAATGCCAACAGGAAAACAGGGCTGGAGAATAATATAGAATTTTAGGTTATATGCTTTGCAAGACGAGGAATGGTATAAAGGTGTAAGTGAGATGCTTTGCAGGACTGCAGATGGTATAGAGGTGCAGGTGAGATGCTCTGCAAGACAGGGGATGGTATAGAGGTGCAGGTAAGATGCTCTGTAAGACAGGGGATGGTATAGAGGTGTAGGTGAGATGCTCTGCAAGACAGGGAATGGTATAAAGGTGTAGGCGAGATGCTTTGCAGGACTGCGGATGGTATAGAGGTGCAGGTGAGATGCTCTGCAAGACAGGGAATGGTATAGAGGTGTAGGTGAGATGCTCTGCAAGATGAGGATCATATAGAGGTGTAGGTGCTCTGCAAGATGAGGATGGTATAGAGGTGTAGGTGAGATGCTCTGCAAGACGGGGATGGTATAGAGGTGTAGGTGAGATGCTTTGCAGGACTGCGGATGGTATAGAGGTGTAGGTGAGATGCTCTGCAAGATGAGGATGGTATAGAGGTGTAGGTAAGATGTTTTGCAGGACCGGATGGTATAGAGGTGTAGGTGAGATGCTCTGCAAGATGGGGATGGTATAGAGGTGTAGGTGAGATGCTCTGCAAGACGAGGAATGGTATAGAGGTGTAAGTGAGATCCTTTGCAGGACTGTGGATGGTATAGAGGTGCAGGTGAGATGCTCTGCAAGACAGGGGATGGTATAGAGGTGTAGGTGAGATGCTCTGTAAGACGGGGATGGTATAGAGGTGTAGGTTGAGATGATCTGCAAGATGGGGATGGTATAGAGGTGTAGGTGAGATGCTCTGCAGAACTGTGGGATAGTATAGACGTGTAGATGAGATGCTCTGCAAGATTGGGGATGGTATAGAGGTGTAGGTGAGATGCTCTGCAGAACTGGGGGATAGTATAGAGGTGTAAGTGAGATGCTCTGCAGGGCAGGAGAATAACATAGAATTGTAGGTGAGATGCTTTACAGGGTAGGATAATAAAGAATTATAGGTGAGATGCTCTGCAGGGCAGGGAACAGTATAGGTGTAGGTGACGTGCTCTGCAGGGCAGTGGGATAGTATAGAGGTATAGGTGAGATGTTTTGCAATACAAGGGAATAGTATAGAACTGTAGGTGAGATGCTCTGCAGGGAGGTGGGATAGTATAGAGGTATAGGTGAGATGTCATGCAATACAAGGGAATAGTATAGAGGTGTAGGTGAGATGCTCTGCAGGGCAGTGGGATAGTATAGAGGCATAGGTGAGATGTTATGCAATACAAAGGAATAGTATAGAACTGTAGGTGAGATGCTCTGCAGGGCAGTGGGATAGTATAGAGGTATAGGTGAGATGTCATGCAATACAAGGGAATAGTATAGAGGTGTAGGTGAGATGCTCTGTAGGGCAGGGGGATAGTATAGAGGTATAGGTCACATGGATGTCACACTGATTGTAGCTGATAAAAAAATGCATAATTGCATCACACTCGTACCACAGTCGCATGACCATACGGAAAGCACTTGCACGACTGTCAATCATCAAAATCCCTCTGATAATGCATACCTTAAGGCTGCGTTACACACAGCGATATCGCTAACGACATGCCGCAGCAATCAACGATGAGCTCACTGACTGCGGAATGGCCGGGACCATTTTCCCATCGTTGGTCTCCCGCTGTCCAACATCCATCGGCATTTGAGACAGGGACAACGACCAGCGATCCCCATTCTGCGCCCGTGACGTTGAGCGATCCCAGTGAGCGTCAGGGGACGCAACATCGGTATGTGGATCACCCAGTGTGACTGCAGACCAGCGATCACATAGCGATGTTACAGCGATCCCGGGCAGGTTGGATTGCTGGTGGGATCGTTGAAACATCGCTATGTGTAACGGGGCCTTTAGTGTGCCTGTACCTTATAGGTGAGATGTTCTGTCAGGCAGAAGAATGGTATAGAATTATAGGTGAGATGCTGTGCAGCAAAGAATGTAAGCGGAAATTGCCCACTAAAATGATAATGTATTAGACCTGCAGTCCCATGTAACTCCACAGATAATCCAGTGATACTCCTGTGAGTACAGATAACAGTGATGGCTCCTCTGAATCTGCTGCTGGTTCGGTTCTGCTGTTTTGGGCTGGTGGGAGGGAGGAGTAAGGCAGAATCACTGAGAGATGAGAGCAGACTGGATCTATCTATTGCAGATAATGACCGACTGCTACAAACCACAGATCTTCAGCATTTCTGCACTAGGTCAACTGTAATTCACAAGATGATCACAGATCATGTGAATCCTCACCTGCACCTCAAATATCAGAGATCTGAAACTTTGTGATGCTGCAAATGGCAATTTTCCGTGTGGGCAATTTTCCATGTGGGCAATTTTCCGTGTGGGCAATTTTCCGTGTGGGCAATTTTCCATGTGGGCAATTTTCCGTGTGGGCAATTTTCCGTGTGGGCAATTTTCCGTGTGGGCAATTTTCCTGTGGGCATTTTTCCTGTGGGCAATTTTCCTGTGGGCATTTTTCCTGTGGGCAATTTTCCTGTGGGCATTTTTCCTGTGGGCATTTTTCCTGTGGGCATTTTTCCTGTGGGCATTTTTCCTGTGGGCATTTTTCAGGGAACCAATGCAATTGCCTGCCCGAATGTGACCCCAGCCTGAGTTTGAGTTCTGGGGTGTTAGCCAGAATTTTTATAAAGTTCTGTTCTGGAACCAGATTTGACTTGAACCTCATTGGAAGTCAATCATTGGGCAATTTAGCTCTCTGCCCACATACAGCCATCCACAAACAAACCACTACAAGGGGAGGGAGGGCATGTTTTTTCTTTTCTTTTTTTGGTATATACTAGTTCTGATAACAAAAAGAGATTTAAAAAAAGGTCTGCAAGCAATGGGGCCTTTGATGGGCAATAAATGCAGACAATTTTATGTATACTAAAAAATAAGTTAAAAAAGCAAGCAGCCCCAAAATAATAAGAAATCACATAAATGTACTCACATCATGGGTGGGACATGAAACACCTACTAGCTTCCAATCCAAAAAATAGGTGTAAAGGTAAAGCACTCATGTTTCCATAGCACAACACCTGTATGCAGTCCAAATGTCTTCTGAGACACCGGTAGCTGAAATTCCTCTGCCTCATAGCGCAGACTTCTCTGTCCGTCCAGTGTCTTTTGTTAGTGTGTGGAGATTTTTCCAAGTTCATAGTGGATCATCAGGCGACAGAGATTTGGTGAGCCGACAATATTCAATTTTAGTTATTGTTACCACACTGAATAATTTTTTCTCCCATTGATATACACTTACAAGGTACAAAATGTGCAGAAACAGAGAAACCACAGCAAAAAGAAAAGTGGTACCAAATGAAGAGGTCAGAAAGTAAAATTTATTTTCTTTACATTAAAATCATGGAAGCAATCCATGGTAAAAGCACAAGTTCTATATTATAAAAAAAAACACAAGATATCAAATTTCATAACCACAAAAAATAAGTGAACTATCACATTTATAAGAAAAGAAAAGAGATAACTGTAGCACAAGTGAAAAAGAAAAAGGGGGTGATAAAAGGGGAAAAGGTGTTTTGAGCATGGGATACTATCAACTTTCCCCAATTAGTGTCAAATATTCAGCAGAAGCATTTATAAAAATGATCATAAGAAATATTGACATTAGAAGTGAATTCCGGAATTAACATCACCTCATTAATTTTAGAAAAGGGAGACAGTAAGAGTGAAGTATTTTTTCCAAAACAGAGGAATGCACACTCATGCGATTAACTGCCTTACTATGGAATGTCTAAAGTATATTTTTATAGGAATTTGGCAAGAGCTGGATTTAAGTCAAATGTAAGATCCTACTTATCACAAATTGCTCTTTTTCCCAAAAAAAGAGTGGGAAGCTTGCAGAACGAAAAAATATGTATTAGGTAACCTTCCTCATCTCCACATCTCCAACACAAGGGGAAAGCTTCTGGGAAAAGAGAGTGATTTAGATTTGGGAGTCTAATAGCTGAGACAACAATTTATATCCGGCCTCTTGAAAGTGGAAACCAATAGATGATATATGTGTTAAATTAAAGATAAAAGATACGCTTTCACTGTACCTTTGATTAAGAGAGATCCATATTGCTTCCTATTGGGTTTGGCAATAGGTAGCATTTTGGTCTGAGGGGTCAATCTGGGCTGCACAGTGCCTCAGTGGTTAGCACTGCAACCTTGCAGCACTGGGGTCCTGGGTTCAAAAACCACCAAGCACTACATCTGAAAGGAGTGTGCATGTTCTCCCTTTGTTTGCATGGGATTCCTCCAGACACACAGTTTTCTCCCACATACTAATAGGATGTTTAGATTCTGAGCCCCAATGGGGACAGTGTTGCAAATATATGTAAAGCGCTATATACTAGGGATGGGCGAATCTACTCGCTAGGACTCGTTACTCGGCGAGTAGTAAGGGACTCGCAGGACTCGGTACTCTGCGAGTTTCCCAGCGTTTACTCGCACGAGTCCAATGCAAATCAATGGCAAACGCTGACAAAACTAGGATTGCCATTGTTTGCATTAGACTCGGCTACTGTGCCAGTGATAGCAGGGAAGCTCGCAAACTAACTGCTGTTACTTTGCGAGCCGAGTCCAGCTGTCTTCTCTGTGTGCTGGCTGCCGCAGCTCCAGGGTCCTAGAGCCCGCCTGCTCACAGAGATGATGTAGCAGTACTGAGATTGTTCTCAGTCTGCTCATTCCCTGTGCATAGACATCTATATCTATGCACAGGGGATGTAGCAGAGAGGACATCGCGTTTTGGACTATGTCGGACGGAAGAGGATTTTTTTAATTAAAGATGGAGTCCCTAATGGCTTTTTTTTTATTTCAAATAAAAAATGTTCTCTGTGTTGTGTTTTTTTAACCCTTTATTGGAGATTCTTAGTGGCTGGGTCAAACGTGGCCTGACATTAAGAATCTCGGGCTTAATACCAGCTTGTATAACAAAGCTGGTATTAACCCCTTTATTACCCAGCGTGCCACCGCCACCAGGGCCGCTGGAAGAGCGGGGTTCAGCGCCAGAGGATGGCGCTTCAATGAACGCACCATCTTCTGGGGCGGCTGCGGGCTGCAATTTGCAGCGGGGGTGCCCAGAAAGCTTGGGCATCCCTGCGCTGCGGATTCCAGCCCCCAGCTGCTTAGCTGTACCTGGCTAGACATAGAAATTGCGCGGAGCCCCACGCATTTTTTTTTTATTATTTCATGAATTTCAGAGTCAGAGTCTCAGATTCAGAGTCTCAGAGTCAGAGTCTGACTCAGAGTCAGAGTCTCAGAGTCAGAGTCTCAGAATCAGAGTCTCAGAGTCAGAGTCTCAGAGTCAGAGTCTCAGAGTCAGACTCAGAGTCTCAGAGTCAGAGTCTCAGAGTCTCAGAGTCAGAGTCTCAGATTCAGAGTCTCACCCTCAGAGCCAGAGTCAGAGTCTCAGAGTCAGAGTCAGAGTCTCAGAGTCTCAGAGTCAGAGTCTCAGAGTCAGAGTCTCAGAGTCTCAGAGTCAGAGTCAGAGTCTCAGAGTCAGACTCAGAGTCTCAGAGTCTCAGAGTCAGAGTCTCAGAGTCAGAGTCTCAGAGTCAGAGTCAGAGTCTCAGAGTCAGACTCAGAGTCTCAGACTCAGAGTCTCAGAGTCTCAGAGTCTCAGAGTCAGAGTCTCAGATTCAGAGTCTCACCCTCAGAGCCAGAGTCAGAGTCTCAGAGTCAGAGTCTCAGAGTCAGAGTCTCAGAGTCAGAGTCTCAGAGTCAGAGTCAGAGTCTCAGATTCAGAGTCTCAGAGTCAGAGTCTCAGAGTCAGAGTCAGAGTCTCAGAGTCAGAGTCAGAGTCTCAGAGTCAGAGTCTCAGAGTCTCAGAGTCAGAGTCTCAGAGTCAGAGTCTTAGAGTCTCAGAGTCAGAGTCTCAGAGTCAGAGTCTCAGAGTCAGAATCTCAGAGTCAGAGTCAGAGTCTCAGAGTCAGAGTCTCAGAGTCAGAATCTCAGAGTCAGAGTCTCAGAGTCAGAGTCTCAGAGTCAGAGTCTCAGAGTCAGAGTCTCAGAGTCAGAGTCTCAGAATTTCATGAAATAATTTTAAAAAAATGCGTGGGGCTCCGCGCAATTTCTATGTTTAGCCAGGTACAGCTAAGCAGCTGGGGGCTGGAATCCGCAGCGCAGGGATGCCCAAGCTTTCTGGGCACCCCCCGCTGCAAATTGCAGCCCGCAGCCGCCCCAGAAGATGGCGCGTTCATTGAAGCGCCATCCTCTGGCGCTGAACCCCGCTCTTCCAGCGGCCCTGGTGGCGGTGGCACGCTGGGTAATAAAGAGGTTAGGGCCTGCTTTGTATTATCAGCTGGCCCTAAGCCCGAAATTTATGGCGGTCACGCCAATATTAGACATGACCGCCATGAATTTCTATTAAATTGTTTTAAAAAAAAACACAACACAGAGAAAATTTTTTATTAGAAATTTAAAAAAAAGCAATTAGGGACTCCATCTTTAATTAAAAAAATCCTCTTCCGTCCGACGCAGTCCAAAACGCGATGTCCTCTCTGCTACATCCCTTTGCATAGATATAGATGTCTATGCACAGGGAATGAGCAGACTGAGAACAATCTCAGCTCTGCTACATCAGGCAGCAGGCGGGCTCTAGGACCCTGGAGCTGCAGCAGCCAGCACACAGAGCAGACAGCCGGACTCTTATCTGTGCGAGTTTCCCAGCGATTACTTGCAAAGTAGACGAGTCCAATGCAAATCAATGGCAAAACTAGGATTGCTTCAGGCTGAAGCTTCCGAGACACATCTGTGATTTGTAAATCGCACACTACTCGCTATTACTCGCTTCCCCATTCATTAACATTGGACTCGCTAGACTCGCAACGAGTAGCGAGTCCTGTGCTCGGACTCGCTAGAGTCAAGCGATTCCGAGTAATTTAGGATTCGCCCATCACTACTATATACATGTATAATTATTATTATTCAATCAGTAAGAAGATCGAAAAATGAAGAATATGTCTTAGAGGTCCCTTATTTGAACATGCAACTACAAAAGTAATCTTGTCATTATTATAGTCAGGTCTGGATGGGAGTGATTAAAAAAGGTGAGAAAGCTGACTGCTGGGGAACATGGAATAGAGACGGTGAGAAAGTGTTTCTTTGAAGGCCAGTAGTGTCGTGCTCCAAAATGATATGTTCTGAATTAGCCACTGTTTAGCCATGTACAGAAAATATCATCCTCTAGAGCAGAGGTCTCAAACTCTAGGCCTCGAGGGCCACCCACAGTGCCGGTTTTCTTGATTTCCTTAGCATTTTACAGTTGGTAATTTGATTACCAACTGTCAAATGCTATGGAAATCCTAAAAACCTGTACTGTGTGTGGCCTTTGAGGTCTAGAGTTTAAGACCCCCGCTCTAGACTCAGGGGAAAAAGTTGAGTGCCCAAAATAGGATGCATAGATGAGGACTGCGGTATGACATGTTCACAAACCACAGGATGGATACAATAGGCAAGGGTAGCCCTATATGGGGTATTGTTTAAGTTATTTATCCAGAGACAAGTCCAGTCAGGGAGCAACAATAAGAGGGCTACTTGTAAAGTGTTACTTTATCCCTACTCAGGCTTTTCCTGCATCAGTCCTACACCAGTCCAGCATTCTAGAAAGGTGAGGAGCAATATAGTAAGAGCTGGTAACTGTAAAAGCTATACACTTTGGGGATTTAGAACAATATAAAATGCTTCTTCTTATTCAAGGAAGTTTAGCAGACCATATAAACTTGGTTTTAGCCCATTTAAAAATAAAGGCAGCTTTCAAGGTTGCTATAATGGAGGAGGATGAGGTGCGAATATTCAGAGCTTTTGATTTGTAGATATTCATTTTAAAATTAGATAGGCCAATGCATAAGTGGAGTTCTACCATGGAATTTGGAAGTCAGATAACTAAATTGGTAATAAAATAGGAAATCATCAAATACCGCAACATTGTAATGGAGGCTACAAGGAATGTAATGTTAAGACTGGGCCGATTTCTTCTATGAAAAGGTTCCAGTTTAATTATAAAAATTAGAGAAAAGAGCTGACCACATTGCCACATGCTATTACATTGGACAAACTCTCGTGATAAAACCCTATTTACATTTACGCTATTGTTCGGTTTTGTGTATAAGGCGGACATCCAACATAGCATGTTTTCCTTTAAACTACGCCACAAAGTTTCTCATTCATGTAGGACCAATTTACTCTATACTCTATCAAAGGCATTTTCTGTGTCAGAAAATAAAAGTATAAGGGTATAAGACTTCACTCTGGCTCTGTATATAAGGTTCAATGCCTTGGTTTTATTGTCCCTAGCCTCTCTTGAACCTTGCCTGATCTGAGTGGACAATGTACCGGTATGCTAAAAGAGCAGAAAGTCAGGACACAATATTTTTTTAAAAAAATTTACCGTATATACTCATGTATAAGCCGACCCGTGTATAAGCCGACCCCCCTACTTTTGCCCCCAAAACCTGGGAAAATCTATTGACTCGTGTATAAGCCGAGGGTGGACCCTAGCACAAGTATACAGCCCCCAGCAGTGTGATATACAGCAGTCCCAGAGGTATATACAGCAGCCCCAGTGGTAGTATACACGCAGCCCCAGTGGTATATACAGCCCCAGTGGTAGTATACACACAGCCCTAGTAATATATACAGCCCCAGTGGTATATACAGCCCCAGTGGTAGTATAGACGCAGCCCTAGTAGTATATACAGCCCCAGTGGTATATACAGCCCCAGTGGTAGTATACAGGGCCCCAGCAGTATATACAGCCCCAGTGGTAGTATACAGGCAGCCCCAGTAGTATATACAGCCCCAGTGGTATATACAGCCCCAGTGGTAGTATACAGGCAGCCCCAGTAGTATATACAGCCCCAGTGGTATATACAGCCCCAGTGGTAGTATACAGGCAGCCCCAGTAGTATATGCAGCCCCAGTGGTATATACAGCCCCAGTGGTAGTATACAGGGCCCCAGCAGTATATACAGCCCCAGTGGTAGTATATAGCAGCCCCAGTGGTAGTATATACAGCCCCAGTGGTATATACAGCCCCAGTGGTAGTATACAGGGCCCCAGAGGTATATACAGCCCCAGTGGTAGTATATAGCAGCCCCAGTGGTAGTATATACAGCCCCAATGGTATATACAGCCCCAGTGGTAGTATACAGGGCCCCAGAGGTATATACAGCCCCAGTGGTACTGTATAGCAGCCCCAGCGGTAGTATACAGGCAGCCCCAGTAATGCAGAGCCCCCCCCCTCATGCTCCGGTCACCTGTAAAGCAAAATATACTTATCACTGTCCCGCTGCCGTCCGCGCCCGCTCGCCGCTGCCGTCCGCGATCCTCCATCTTCATACATCTTCTTCCTGTTTCCTGTGTTCGGCGCCGGTAATGACGTCATTGGCAGCGACGAACACAGGAAACAGGAAGAAGACGCATGAAGATGGAGGATCGTGATGTCGGCAGCGGCGGGCGCGGACAGCGGGACAGTGATAAGTATAATTTGCTTTACAGGTGACCGGAGCATGAGGGGGGGGGCCTGCATTACTGGGGATGCGGGGGCTGCTGTATACCGCTGTATACAGCAGCCTCCGCACTGACTCGCGTATAAGCCGAGGGGGGTACTTTTCAGCCCAATTTTTGGGCTGAAAAACTCGGCTTATACGTGAGTATATACGGTAATATCTATCATAGAACTATCATAAGTCTACAGCTTGCACATTGAGATGGGTTAAGCAAATTGAAGATTAAATGATCTCTAAATGGCAATTTTTACATTTTGTACTTTAAACAAACAAAAAAATATACGTATAGGCACCCCATTTTGAAAGGGTTGTGAACGTTAGCCAGCAATGAGTCTTTTGATTCTTGTTTGAGGGATTTTCATCCATTCTTCCTTGGAAAAGGTTTCCAATTCTGTGAGATTCCTTAGTCGTCTTAGAGATTTTACCCACAGATTTTCAATGAAGTTCAGATCAGGGGACTGTAAGGGTCATTGTAAAACCTTCAGCTTGTGCCTTTTGAGGTAGTCGATTGTGGATTTTGACATGTGTTTGGGATCATTATCCATTTTTTGAAGCCAACTTCTTCTTTTTTATAGATGGTGTAATGTTTGCAGCAATAATTTTTTGCAACTCAACCCCAAAGCATCATTGATCCAGCCCCATACTTAATGATTGGAGAGATTTTCTGTTTCAGAAATTCTGTGCCCTTTTTTCTTCACATATACCTTTGATCATTGTAGCCAAAGAGTTCTATTTTCAACTCATCAGTCCACAGGTCTTGATTCCAAAATGCATCAGGCTTGTTTAAAGATTCTTTTCCTACTTTGGATGCTGAATTGTATAGTAGAAATGCATTTGATGTTTCCTTCTGATAATTCTTTCATGAAGGCCATACTTGTGCAAGACATTAACGCTGTAAAGAAAGCAAGCGCAAATAGGGTCTTATCGTTTAATGGTTAGACGGCTTTGAAATCATGATAGCCACTGCTCACTTTGTAAAGTTGTGTAACACAAAACCAGTATAGTAGGCATAAAATGGCGGCTGCCGCTGGACCCACACTTCCACGTGCAATGTGGTCAACAGTCCAGAGATTTCCAGGGACAATGTGTGTCGGTCCGTGCTGCCACAGAAAACACGTAGTCGAAGACTTCAAATTATATCACATTTATTGGATTCATCCAACGCGTTTGAGAGCCTGCTGTGCTCCTTCATCAGGGAGTGTACCAACTGATGGAGCATAGGAGGCTCTGAAACGCGTTGGATGGATCCAATAAATGTGATATAACTTGAAGCCTTCGACTACGTGTTTTCTGTGGCTGCGCGGACCGACAGCACATTGTCCCTGGAAATCTCTGGTTACTTGTGCAAGAGTCTCTGAACAGTAGAACAATGGAACACAACTCCTGAGTCTGCTAAATTTTCTTTAAGGTCTTTTGCAGTTACTGGGGGGTTCTGATTTACCTCTCTAGCAATCCTACAAATAGCTCTCACAGAAATTTTGCTTGATCTTTCAGACATTATCTTGCCCTCCACTTTCTAGGAGGTGTTGTAGGAGACACATATATAGGTTATGACTGGAGACAACTAAGAAAAGATGGTTACTGCCCCATTCTTAGGTATAAGAGTAGAGGACTGGGTGCAACAAAGGATATTTTTCTTATCATTGAATTGTTGAATATGTTGGTGCTATATAAATAAAGATTATTATTATTATTATTATTATTATTATGATCAAAGTAATAATGAAGTCTGTGCAAGACATCTTAGGGTTGTTGGGTTGATGAGGGTGGCAACCAGGTTTACTCTGTTGATGGCATAAGAAGCATCTAAAAGCCTTTGCCTGACCCTATTGAAAAAGAAAGTGATTAATTGGTTTAGGTTTTCCGGGCCCTCATTTTCTTGGTTGTCGACAAGCATTGTTAATTTTCCACTTGAGAATTGAAGGTTTCTTGTTTACTCTCCGAGTTTTGAATCTGATCAGAGAGGTCATTAAAAAAATTGTTCATAGTTATTGTTCTGGAAGAGAAAAGGTTAAAGTCCTACCATAATGAATAGACTGTTCAGAGGATTCAATTCTCTTGGTTAAAAGAAACTGATCACCATGAACATACAGTCCTATCTGCTTGCATTCTAATATAGAGCAGGGGGAGCTGAGAAGATTGATTAAGCCACACCCTCAAACATGCTAGTTTAAAGTTAGATATAATAAGGCCCAGTAATAGTCTATGTGTGTTGTTAAGCAACATTTGACAGTAACATAAATGAGGATGCCATCTTTAAGTTGCTATTTCAGTGGAGAGCATTTATAGTGGTTTTGTTAAACAGTCACAAGGTGTCAGCAAAGTGTTTTAAAATGAGAGCTGGAATTAAAGAGTCAACACTATTGACGAGACGACCCGTGGATGTTCAGGTTTGATGAGTTACCCTGGACTTTAAATAAAACCTTGGTTTGGCATCAAGGCTTGACCCAAACTTGACATTGGACTGCGAATCCAATGTAAAATAATGGGGACCTGAACTTCTATGCTGTAAAATGTCTGTAAAATTGTTGTAGTAAGGGCTAACAGGCTGCAAAACGAAAAAAAAAATGGGGGTAATGTCCCACAAACATATGGATATGGAATGAATTTATAAAAAAAAAATGGCGTGGCCTCACATCTATTTTTCATAACCAGTGCAGGTAAAACAGACAGAATTTGGGCTGCAACCCCCAGGTGTCTGCTATACCTTGGCTGGTTATAAAAAATAGAAGGGTTCCCACATTATTTTTTTTTTAATAATTTAAAGGACTTATCTGGCTTAAACCAATCTTTACAGTTTTGGGCTTCACAGATACAAGTAGATAGATGGTAATTATCTACCTGATCTGCTGTAAGCCCTTCTCTCCTGTCAGCACCTGGCTCAGAGCGGTCACATGACCTCTCCTGCAATGATTTTGCTGCTTCCTGTGATGTCACATCCTGACCACACAGCCTTAGCTTATCCCCCGCCCTGTACACAGCATCATAGCCCAGTCACTGTGAGGGAGTGACAGCCGACTCCTCTCTGCTAACCCAGCCCATGTGTGATGAGTAGAGAGGAGCTGTTTGAGGCAGGATTGCATGGACACTGCAGGTACACCGAGCAGCTCCCAGACAAGTGGCTCTGTGGCTCTGTATGCAGTGCCTGCTCTCACCCAATTTTTCCCTCCTTGCACTTTGAGGTCCATTGCTGGACCCTGTTTGTGTAATAAAGATGAGATGTTTGTGAATGATCCTTCACTGCTGTTGCTGAGAAGTGTCGGCTCTCTACAGGGAGCTGAGCCAATATTTTTTTGCGGTTTTTAACCCCCTGACTACTGGTGACTGGGTACTGGGAGAAAAGCAGGAATTGCAGTGCTAGCTGTGCAATTATGAGGACTTGTGGGGCTCCTCCTAAATGCAAGCTTACATTAAGTCATTGGCTCCTTAGTGCTCATGATCTGTAATATCATTATCATTAGGCTCTTTTGCTTTTTTGCTGGCACAATATATAAAATGTCAGTGCCTCAGATAAACTGTCAGTTTTATATCAGAGTTATCGTATATACTCGAGTAATGTAATGGGCACAATGCAGGGGATTTATTTAGTTCTGATCAATAGGACAAGAAGTCACAGGACGGCTTCACTGCTGCAGCATTGAGACACTTTAGAGAGTGGCAGAGTCCTGGCCAATCAGGGTGCAGTGGGCATGCAGAGAGGAGTGTGGAGGAGGCAGAGAGGGGTGTACAGGGGGTGGTGATCAGCACAGGCTGTAAGAAGGAAAAAAAAAAAACAGGAAGCTACCTAATTATGAAATGCTGCATGTAAACATCCAACATGGAGGCACTGAACACAGAAATTGAGGAAATGATGGTAGGAAAATAAAAAAAACACTGTGGGAGGCTTTTTTGATACAATTCTGCACAGATAAACATTTTAAAAATAACAAGTTTTGTGGTTGGATAAGTCCTTTAAAGAAATAATTAAAAAAAAACATCATGGTCTTATACCAGCCCACACCTGCCGCTGATGTGACGCATTGCATTAGATGCTCCAATTTT
The DNA here is from genome assembly GCA_033576535.1 of Allobates femoralis. Lineage (NCBI taxonomy): Eukaryota > Metazoa > Chordata > Amphibia > Anura > Aromobatidae > Allobates > Allobates femoralis. The sequence continues at coordinate 195,457,595 of JARQOC010000005.1, read as the reverse complement.
GGCACTTCACCTAGCTTTTCCTGATTGCCCTGCTGAGGTAGCAAGTGGCGTAATAATTTTGTGGTTGATGTCAGTTGTGAAGTGACAGCTGGAATCAACTCCTGGTGTTAATAATGGAGAGGTTTCTATCAGAGTTAAAAGTTAAAAAAAGGCAAAGACACAGAGAAAAAAGATTTATTCAAATAAAGACGCCCACACTTTCCCTTATTCATCAATGTGTTACTTCAAAATAAATCCTTGAAGTTACATTGTAATCCGAAGAATAATGTCACACAACGCCCAGTGATTCCTATGGAGTGTGAGAAATTCTGTACATACGGCTAGCTGGGAGTGATGTCTGGAGCCTTGTTCTGAGAAAGTTTTTAGATACCTGAGAATGTTCTCAGAACAAAGCTCCATAGGAATCAATGGGCATCATGGGACATTACTCTTTGTATTACATCAGAACTTCCAGGATTTATTTTGATCATTAAATTGGTGAATGAAGGTATGTAGAGGAGTGTTTCTTCAAATTTTTCCTCAGCATCTGTTATTTTTAACTCTACATTTGGAGTATAAAAAATACACCTTTAACTATGGTGTGCTGCCATCCATTTTTTATACTCTAAACATCAGACATATGGATTCATGGTAGGAGGGCTTTGCACCCGATTTTTTGTCTTTTGTGCTGTTCCATTGTTTTTTTGTCTTAACTCTATACTTGTCAATTTACAGCTGACCTCAATCCCAATCAGAAAGAGCTGGATAAAGCACCAGAACTGATACATCCAATGAATGTCCCACTTCTGGAGCAGCTGCAGTTTGGTATATTGAGGCTGGGCTGGGCCAAATAACCATGGCCCTTAGCACCCGAATATTACCAGAACCCAACTGTCTGTTTTACCTTGTGTCAGGAAAACAGCCCTGTAGCACCACGTTATCATCAAGACAAGGATAAATAATCAGGCCTTGGCTTTTCTGCTATTATGGTGAATATTGAGGCACTTGCTGCCAGGGTATGTGTATATATATCATCGGTCCCAGTGCACGAAACATATATTTACCTCAGGCAGTCATTGCCAAGCTCTACAGTAACACAAGCAAAATATTCACTGCCACCCACAATTGCTTTTACAGGTAGACTGCACCCCCGTTATTGGTAATGGGAAATTCAAGGTGCAGGTTATAGAAGATGAGGATCAATGCTATTAAATTTGATATATTTAATAGGCATTGTTTACAAAAATATGCAATATTTTACAAAGAGTACAAATACAATACAGCATAGACAATTCCATAAAATAAAAAAACAGAAACCTTCTAAATTTGTAGTACAGGTATGGCTTACAAGTAGAGATGAGCGGTGTTCAATTCCAATTGTTCGCCAATCTCAAATTCGAGCTGTTTTTGGCGGTGTTCAAGTCATTCGCCGAATTAGAGCAATTTGCTTGAAATTCGGCAGTTCTAGTATATGTTCGATAACGCTTCGATCACCAAAAGCTTAATCTTCCTGTGACAACCATCCGCTGTGAGGCTGAGCTGCTGGTAAGGCAGCACCCCGAGAAACCCCGAGACCCTTTACCCCTATACAGGGATCTGGAATTACAGCGAAGCCCAGGGGGTAGCTGCCTATAGCAACAGAGCAGGGAAGGTCGCCAGGGGAAAAAATCAAGACCCGAAAAACGAAGTCAGATGTCCGAGTCAAAACTGAGAGGGCAGCGAAGGTACAAAATCATCAGGCAGTAGCAGAGTCAAAAATCCAGGCAAGGGTCAAGGGCAAAAACCAAGAGGGCAGCTGAGATACAAAATCGATAGGCAGAGGCAGAGTCAGAAATCCAGGCAAGGGTCAAACACACAACTACACACACTATATCACTTAGGGAACCAAAACTATATCTGGCGGCCTGCAAGACATTCTCCAATGTATTTGAAGGGCGCGGTTACCTCCCATAGGCTGGAGCTCACAGCCTGATGACCTCATCCGGACCGCCCCTAGAACCAGGCCAGATGGAGATGCACGACTGGCTCCACCCACCCCACCTCTGACAGAAGAACGCAGGCTGCGCCTAACGGACACCTCTGCAGGGCCCGCTCCTCTGCGACCAACACCACCCAGAGGGGAAACACAGCGGCGTTCAGCAACAGAGGCAGACATCGTGGAAGCAGTTCCATATGAGGACAAGGCCCTCCTATCACCGGCGCCACCAGCCGAAGGAATCCGGCTCCTCCCAGCGGCCGAGGCAGGAACACCAGCCACCGAGTCCAATGGCGATGTGACACTTCCCAACCCTAAACCTAGCCCTAATACTGCAAATTAATGTTAATATCCAGTTTGTGTGTGTATAGTGTGCAGGGGGGGTTGTATCAGAGCTGCAGCAATAAGGTCACACTCTTTTTTTTTTTCCTTCTCCTGAAGAATGTACAGTAGGGGCGGTTCAGGCTGTTAGCCAAAAGAAAATTCAAAATTTTGCAAGTCCAAAAATGGATCCGTTAACAGATAGTGCACTTAGGGGCACCTGCGTCTTTCAAAAATGGTAATCTGGTTTTCCTGGGCTCAAAAAATCGCTGCATGCCACGTTTATTGGTGCTGGAAAAAAATAGATCTGTTTTTTTAACATGGGGACCTATAGGAAAGCAATCCGTTATCGCAGGGCACAAATTTCCCAAAAACGTCCAGGACCTCAGGGGACACTATTGGCACACTAAATTTAACAGATCCATTTTTCTAAGGGCTCTAAAAAGAAGATTTGGATGTGTGACACTATCCTTAAGCTTGTGAGTGTAGACTGTACTGGAGATATGCCGCCAAACCTGAAGAAGACTCAGAAAAGGATGGCATTCTCCTTCTTTATCATGACTCCAAAGGAGTCCAGCAAGATGGTGGCTGGTGGTTGGTTACTGTGGGGATCATTGTTGGGCTCCCTGCAGAGCCCTCCTGGAGCCTCTGCGAATGCCAGGAGGCTATAACCAGGCTGTAAAACTCCCTATTGCAGCTCAAGTTAGTCATAAAGGGGGATCCCTGGTGGCAAGCGATGTGTATCAGAGAAGATGCGGGCCTTTGCATGTACATTAGGAGGATTAAATAAATTCAGGCCATTCCGTCTTCACATGTAATACAGTACACTTTTTTGTCGTCCTAACTAATGGGATTTTTTTAATAGCTTATGGTAGAAAAAAAGGAAAGGAAGAAGGTGCACCGATCTAAATGTAAATGTATAATTAGATCATAGGAGGATGTGGATGGCACTCACCTTTTTTAAGTCTTGTTAACTTGCGTATCGGTCACTAGGGACCATTAAGTATCCAGGAGTAGATTTCCTCAGTATTCGGTATGCTGCAAATCCCTGGTAGCTAGTATGTAGCTCAGTCCGAGTTACCATAGGAGTATAGATCCAATAGAGTTTTTACCAGGCTATTTGCGCTCCCAGAGGTCTATGATCCAAAACTTCTTGTAATTTATAAAGGGTTTTTATTATTTCTCAAGAAAAGCACATACAACGCGTTTCGACAGTAAAAAATGTCTTCCTCAGGTATATTGCTCAATATTGTACAATATACCTAAGGAAGACATTTTTTACTGTCGAAACGCATTGTATGTGCTCTTCTTGAGAAATAATAATAACCCTTTATGAATTACAAAAAGTTTTGGATCATAGACCTCTGGGAGCGCAAATAGCCTGGTAAAAACTCTATTTAATAGCTTATGAAACAGATATTACTTTAAAAAGTGCAAAGCTCTTTACACTCACTAAACAGCAACAATTATTACATACACAACTGTGTGAAAAAACTACAGTTTCCTCTGTTTACACTGCCTGTGTATAAACAACAGCTATGCATGTATCTGTTTTCAGACTGTTTTACAATTTATGTACACTAAAAAGTCTAAGGCTACATTCAGACTGTGCGTTTTTTTTCTCTTCTGATCTGCTGCATTTTTAGCTGCACAATAGGAGATGTAAAAAAAAACATCCAAAAAACAGATCCGTTTTTTGATGCGTTTTTTGATCCGTTTTTGAGTGCTGCATTTTTTTCCCATTTTGAAGGGCTGCAATGGGAAAAACGCTACAGAAATTGACATGTCATTTTCCAAAACGGAGCCTCCTAAAGTGAAAAAAACGGATCACTGTAGAAGAGCACAGTCTGAAAGGCAAAAATGAAAACCCATAGAGTTTGCTGGAATGTCATTTGAGTGATCCGTTTTCTGCAGTGCAATGCAAAAAAACGGATCAAAAAACGCACAGTGTGGATGTAGCCTAATACTGTAGTGTGTCATTTAATATACTGTTAGTTACTTTTGGTTACTATAATTAATCTTCTGGTTGGATAGGCTGAAGTCATTTGGACAATGAAAAACCTGTGTTTGCATTATAGGCTTAAAACATGTTCATTTATCTCCAAGGCAAACATACAATGTTCTACACATATTTTCCACGCCAAAGAGGCATTTTAGTTATGTGATTTATACAAATTTATTCACCACAAAACTAATTTTTGGGGCAGCCAATACATTTGAAATTCAATATCAGCTCGCCTTCAGTATTGACAAATTCTCAAAAGAATTTAGTTTTTTTTTTTCTATAAAAAAAATGTCCTTCTGAATATAGCCTAAATTAGTTACAGACCGAAGGGAAAATGTAAGGGTACAGTTACATGTCGCAACATTGCTTGCAATTTCACTGGCAATTTGCTGGTTGCAGTGAAATCATGGACACATTGTTCTATTTTGTTGCCGTGTACAAATATAACAATGTGTCCATGATTTCACTGCAACCAACAAATTGCCAGTGAAATTGCATGCAATGTTGCGACGTGTAACGGTACCCTAAGGGCCGCTTTACACACACCAACTTCTGTGACCAACTTCTGAACAGATCTCTGGTTGCAGTGAAATCATGGACACATTGTTAGATTTTGTGGCTGTGTACAAATGGAACAATGTGTCCATGATTTCACTGCAATCAGAGATCTGTTCAGAAGTTGGTCACAGAAGTTGGTGTGTGTAAAGTAGCCCTAATGGCCCCTTTACACGCAACTACAGGTAACAGGTTTTCCACAGGTAACTTACTGGTTGCAGTGAAATCATGGAGACATAGTTCCATTTGTACACAGCAACAAGATAGAACCTTGTCTCCATGATTTCACTGCAGCCAGTAAGTTACCTGTGGAAAACCTGTTACCTGTAGCTGCGTGTAAAGGGGCCATAAGAGTTGATAACAACTTATCTTTTTATATCATTCACAGCACCACAAAATACACTTTTTACCCTAATGTAAATGTTTAGTGCTATGTACAGGCTTTGATCAGCTCCAACAAACCTACAGTAATAGTTATGTAAAAGGCATTGAGAAAAAGAGCCAAAGAAGTCTACTATGAGAAGATAATGCTTTGCTGACTCTGTGCCCCTGTGTTTGATATAAAAGTTCCAGTCTGCTACTTGAAAATAGGTGACTTCAAAGCAAGGTCAGAAGATGAAAGATGGTTAATAAATCAATAGGGAGAAGTCACAAATGCAAGCCTCAACTAGAAATACACATGACTCACCCTTGCTCCTCTACTCCTTAGTGGAAGAATTTAAAATCACCCAGTTAAGCATCATATTAGAAATAGACTTATGTTTTCAAATAATACATATTCCACTGCAGAGAAATGGCAGTATGTGTGTTAAAGGGAACCTGTCACCTAATTTGAAGCCCCTACACTATCTCTAGCTGTCCCTACACCTTCCTAGCAGCTCCCTATCTATCCCTTTCTTATCTAAAGTGACCCTATTAAACTTGTTTAAATTAAGTATAAACTTACCACAGTCCCCTGTGGTTAGGGGACTGGGTAGGCATGGCCACGCTTCCACAGAACTCCTCCATGTTGTAATACAAGCCCCGCTGGGCGGCATTATTATGGGTCCTCTCTGCCCATATTCTTGGAATCTCCCGCCCTCTCTGTAGTTCTATGCACCGGCCGGACGTCACTTCCGGCGCGGTGCATTATGGGGCGGGTCACTTCAATAAGTGCAATGCACATGCGTGGAGCCGGGCCGATCACGTGATCGGCCCCATAATGCACTAGGGCCAATCACGTGACCCGCCCCATAATGCACCGCGCCGGAAGTGACGTCCGGCCGGTGCATAGAACTACAGAGAGGGCGGGAGATTCCAAGAATGGGGGCAGAGAGGACCCACAATAATGCCGCCCAGCGGGGCGTGCATTACAACATGGAGGAGTGCTGTGGAAGCGTGGCCACGCCTACCCAGTCCCCTAACCACGGGGACTGCGGTAAGTTTATACTTAATTTACACAAGTTTAATAGGGTCACTTTAGATAAGAAAGGGATAGATAGGGAGCTGCTAGGAAGGTGTAGGGACAGCTAGAGATAGTGTAGGGGCTTCCAATTAGGTGACAGGTTCCCTTTAATGGTTCAGCCTTTGTCTTGTTTAGCTGAACTTAATGAACAATTTTATTAATAACCAATTAGGATGAGCAGTTATGAAATGATCTTGTGGCTGACATCCATCTTTTGCTGGTATTAATGCTACAAATCATGCCTGGAGTTATTTTGGGCAGGAAAAAGTAGTTGTTTTTAAAATATTTTCTATATTCTTATGCTTTATACATCATGAGCCTTAGTCATTTGGTCATTTAAATGACCTGATTAGACAAGCTGACAAAAATTCTATGAGCACAGGACAATTGTTATGTGTGAGTATCTTGTTTTTTCCACCACATGACCTGTTTACACTAGATGATGTGTTGTCGACAAGGATTAGACATTGCAACCGATGAAGGAGAATATTGCTCAGTTGAATAACAACCAGTCCCTAAAGGCCACGTCACACACTTCAATATCATTAACGATATCGCTGAAACATCACGGTTTTTTAATCGCTTAGATGATAGTGTTTGTGCATCGTTACGTGTAACCGAGAAACCTTGTGGTGAAAAATCGTTTGATCGCTCATCACAGATTTGAGATCCTGACCTCAAATCCATCCGGCGTCATACAATTAACCAATGTTCAATCTGCTGCATCATTGTGGGTGACACCACGATAACGATCTTGTGAACGACTTCGCCTATTCACAATATTGAACAAGCATCGTTCCTGGGTTGTGCGAACGATAGCGGTTTGTCACATCGTTTGCGGCTCGTTCATGATATCTGGACGTGTGATATCTCACCAACGATCTTGAAAGATTGTCCGAACGATCTCATTCACGGGAGATTGCTCGTGCGATCGTTAATGATATTGAAGCGTGTGACGTGGCCTTAAGAATGCTCGGTCCCTGATTGTTGGCCTCTATAAATGGATCTTTAGTCAACATTTATATTGATATCATGAGCAGTTTAGTAAACAGAGATTGATGATGGTGCTTTACAGTAATCACCTTTTACTTTGCATTTGCTCAACTCAAAGTGACAACATCACTTTACTAGAAAACTAAATGTATTACCCTTATAATATAAAACTACGTCAATGCTGAATTTACACTGAGGATAACTAGCAATTACATGAATACTTGGTTAATCATTCTCTCTTTTATAGTAATGTCAATGTTTTGCCCAAATAAAGGACTTGGTGTCACCATATATGGAAAAATTCATTTGGTCCTTCTTATACTTTGCCAAATATATTTCCATGAATGTTAACACGAAGTGTGATATTAACAATGTTGGATTAAACAAATAGCTTTTGAACTTAGACAAAGTAGAACATTGTGACATTTGGTTCAAATTAGGATACAAGCATTTCATGTCACAAATGAAAATAAGGTAAAATTCTTAGAAGCCCAAGAGCCCTAACCTAACAAATATATGTCATAACACAAAAGATTTGTGATCTAGATGAAAAGCAAGACAAAGTCAGAACACATACCGTGCCTTGAAAAGGTATTTATTTCCATTGAACCTCTCCACATCATTTCATGTTACACCCCCAACCTAGATGTATTCTATTGAGATGTATATATTATTTATACACATATATATATACAGTGTTGGTCAAAAGTATTGACACCCCTGCAATTCTGTCAGATAATACTCAGTTTCTTCCTGAAAATGATTGCAATCACAAATTCTTTGGTATTATTATCTTCATTTAATTTGTCTTCAATGAAAAAAACACAAAAAAAATTGTCCTAAAGCCAAATTGGATATAATTCCACACCAAACACAAAAAAGGGGGTGGACAAAAGTATTGGCACCCTTAGAAAAATCATGTGATGCTTCTCTAATTTGTGTAATTAACAGCACCAGTAACTTACCTGTGGCACCTAACAGGTGTTGGCAATAACTAAATCACACTTGCAGCCAGTTGACATGGGTTAAAGTTGACTCAACCTCTGTCCTGTGTCCTTGTGTGTACCACATTGAGCATGGAGAAAAGAAAGAAGACCAAAGAACTGTCTGAGGACTTGAGAAACCAAATTGTGAGGAAGCATGAGCAATCTCAAGGCTACAAGTCCATCTCCAAAGACCTGAATGTTCCTGTGTCTACCGTGCAGTGTCATCAAGAAGTTTAAAGCCCATGGCACTGTGGTTAACCTCCCTAGATGTGGACGGAAAAGAAAAATTGACAAGAGATTTCAATGCAAAATTGTGTGGATGGTGGATAAAGAACCTCGACTAACATTCAAACAAGTTCAAGCTGCCCTGCAGTCCGAGGGTACAACAGTGTCAACCCATACTATCCGTCGACGTCTGAATGAAAAGGGACTGTATGGTAGGAGACTCAGGAAGACACCACTTCTTACCCCGAGACATAAAAAGCCAGGCTGGAGTTTGCCAAAACTTACCTGAGAAAGAATAAAACGTTTTGGAAGAATGTTCTCTGCTTTTGGGCAAAGGCATCAACATAGAGTTTACAAGAGAAAAAAACAGGCATTCAAAGAAAAGAACACGGTCCCTACAGTCAAATATGGCGAAAGTTCCCTGATGTTTTGGGGTTGCTTTGCTGCCTCTGGCACGGGACTGCTTGACCGTGTGCATGGCATTATGAAGTCTGAAGACTACCAACAAATTTTGCAGCATAATGTAGGGCCCAGTGTGAGAAAGCTGGGTCTCCCTCAGAGGTCATGGGTCTTCCAGCAAGACAATGACCCAAAACACACTTCAAAAAGCACTAGAAAATGGTTTGAGAGAAAGCACTGGAGACTTCTAAGGTGGACAGCAATGAGTCCAGACCTGAATCCCATAGAACACCTGAGGAGAGATCTAAAAATGGCAGTTTGGAGAAGGCACCCTTCAAATATCAGGGACCTGGAGCAGTTTGTCAAAGAAGAATGGTCTAAAATTCCAGGAGAGCATTGTAAGAAACTCATTGATGGTTACCGGAAGCGGTTAATCGCAGTCATTTTGGCTAAAGGTTGTGCAACCAAGTATTAGACTGAGGGTGCCAATACTTTTGTCCGGCCCATTTTTGGAGTTTTGTGTGAAATGATCAATGTTTTGCTGTTTGTTTCATTCTCTTTTGTGCTTTTTCATTGAAGACAAATTAAATGAAGGTAATAATACCAAAGAATTTGTGATTGCAATCATTTTCAGGAAGAAACTGAGTCTTATCTGACAGAATTGCAGGGGTGTCAATACTTTTGGCCAACACTGTATATATATATATATATATATATATATATATATATTTAGGGTGGGCCATTTATATGAATGCGCCTAAATATAATGTGGATGGTTGGTGATATCAACTTCCTGATTGTGGCACATTAGTATATTGGAGGGGTAAAGCTTTTCCGGATGGGTGGTGACCGTGGTGGCCATTTTGAAGTTGGCCATTTTGGATCCAACTTTATTTATTTCAATGTTAAGAGGGTCATGAGACACATCAAACGTATTGAGAATTTCATAAGAACAACAATGGGGTGCTTGGTTTTAATGTATCTTTATTCCTTCATGAGTTATTTACAAGTTTGTGACACTTATGAAATGAGTTCAAAGTGCTGCCCATTGTGTTGGATTGTCAATGCAACCGTCTTCTCCCACTCTTGACACACTGATAGCAACACCGCAGAAGAAATGCTAGCACAGGCTTCCAGTATCCGTTGTTTCAGATGCTGCACATCTCGTATCTTCACAGCATAGACAATTGCTTTGAGATGTGTGAAAAGGCAAACGTTTTTGTGAATGGTGAAGTTAACAAACAAAACCACCGCTATTGGCCTGACACTAACCCACAGTGGATAATCCCTCCAAGACTGTTGGAACACAAAAACAGATGGTATGGTATGGTATATGGGGTACAAAAATAGTGGGTCTATTCTTCATCAATGGAAATGTGGCACCCCACCGGTCAGAATGCCATGAGGAGTGCGGCACTCAAGCCAGGGTGTGGTTCTCCAGTAGTCAGGAGATGGGGGATGGTAAGTGAAAAAAAAATTGTGCAATTTAACACAGTTGCAAATATACCAAACAGTATTTTTTGATTAAGCATTAAAAAAATTGTTAAAAACAATGCTTTGGTCACCATTTTATTGGCCAGTAACATTATAATTTTTCCAACAAAGGAACTGTTCAAAACCTTGATTTTTGCATGACGAGCTTATGTTTTTATTGATCCTATTTTGAGGTGTATATGAGGTTTTAATTGCTTTTAATTGATTACATTTTACAGTGTTTTAGAGTCTGACAAAATGCAGTTCTAGCATTTAGATTTTTTAATAGCATTTAGCAATTGAGTTTAATAAATTCATATTTTAATAGATAGGCTTTAATGGACTGAGCAGGAACCCATAAAGAATAGATCTTTTAAGAAAGAACAGATACTGGATTAATTTTCCTTCTATGTTCTCTGAGGGTATGTGCTCACTGTCCGGAGGAGCTGCGTGTGGGAAGCAGCTACTCCAGACCCTAGTGAACCCGCGTGTGGCCGCAGGGACACCGCAGCCACCCTGTACTCACTATGTTCAGCAGGTGCGGTGTGGATTCTCCCTGAAGTCACCTGATGGGAGTCGCTTCTGATTCCGCAGCGTGAAATGAACATACTGTGGAGGAGCGGAATGCCAGCAACCCGCAGCGCAGCCGTCAAAATGCTGCGGTCGGGTTAAGCATAGTGGGCATGGGGTTTCTGCAATTCTCATCCACTATGCTGAAAATGTACTATGCAGCATTTTGGATGCAGCGGCAAGACGCTGTGTCCAAAATGCTGAGGATACTCATCGTGAGTATGCAGCCTAATATGGATACCAACCATAAGTCTTCTATGCACTAGTGGATCCAGAGAAGAATTGATGAGAACTTTTTCCCTTCCGTATTCCCTATTTACTTCAGATTTTTATCTCCTGCTGTCTTCAGATTACATTGCAAAAATCTGCTGATAGATTCCCTTTACGGGTATCCACAGATTTTATACCAGCAAGAAACAATAATAATGTGGCAGGATAATTAGATATTCCAAACATGTTGGAGGAAAAAGGCATTACACATATTAAACACCTATGTAGAGATGGTCAAATTAAGCTGATTTTACTCTATACAAATGAGTAAAGGCTTTTTAGGCATGTGCAGGTGAAACATGTCTCTGTGAAGGTGTTAGCTAAATAATATGTAGAGATGATACACGTGAAGGTATAAGCAGTGGCGTAACTTCAGGCTCAGGGGCCCCGATGCGAAAGCTCCAACAGGGCCCCCAATTATTGCAAATCTTTGATAGTATTAGTCTTTTACTATAGGCCAAAGGGACTTTTGGGGCCCCCCTAGGCTGCAGGGCCCAGGTGCGATCGCAACCCCTACGCCTATTGTAGTTACGCCCCTGTGTATAAGGGTTTTTAGTTCACAATCAAGTAGAGATTATCATTATCATTGGATAATCATGAGACTTATGATGGTAAAATATATTTGAAAAGTCAAAGTTATTGGAAAAATGTGATTGGGAGCATCATGCAGACACAGAGGGGGAATATTGATAACCAAGTAAACATAGGATAATGTTAGCCACAGCATGGCTCAATTAAATATTTTACATAAATTATATTATAGCTCTCTAGCAATTAAAATAGTAAACCCAGTTAGATCAAGAAAATGCCTGAAATGTAATAGTCAAGAAATAGATATACAAACATGACAGAAGATCCACTAGTGCTCCCAATGTAATATACTATAAAATATATATATTTTTTTATATGATAAAACAGTACGAAAAAGTGATGGAGGTAAGAGCAGCAAGTAGGAGGCACTGTGTAATTACCTGTCAAAGGGGAACAAATAAATACAAATTGACTACTGCACTTCAAATAATCCACAGGGATTGGGATACAGTAAAAAAATTGATTGGACTGCATTTTGTATGTGAATAAAACGACTAGCCTGCTTGATAAGGGAGACAAGAGAAAATATATTAGGGATAGAGGTATGTCCACATATATAGTCCTGTGATGACAGAAAAACGGGGAAAAACAGATGAGTATATAGAATGGATAACCAAACTTAACAAAGTCAGTTGGTTAAACTAATCTGAGATAGGACTGATACTTTTAGTAGAACAGAAGATATGAATATCAGTATTAAAAATATCAGTGGTGAAAAGGCACTCGCCTCTAAAATTATAACATTTGTACTGGGTAAGGAATAGGAGTGTAAATGTTATAAGTATAAATGTAAAATAATAATATTATTGGCACTTCTCAATGAGATATTTAATGATACAAATGTAAATGAAATAAATTATAATAATTGCTCGTACCTGCTTATCTGGGTTTGGGAGAGGATGGTGGAACGAAATAGGGCAATGGACTTGTAATGGCACCTGGAGTGGTTGCACTGTAAAAATAAATATACTGGTAAGGAAATATATATATACATATGCATCTAATGTAAAATGATGAGGGGACACACTTGCCTGTGGTGGTCTTATTAAACATATAATGAGTTAAGACTTGTCAGTGGTCCAGAATAAGTACTTGAACTACTAAAGCTGTGCCTGGATATACATATTTATATATATATACATATATATATATATATATGTATACATATGTATATATATACACACACGGTATATATATGTATCAATACCTAATGTTACAACTATAGTTAAGGGTACGCTCATACAACAGACTGATATGTTCAAAAAAGGTAATTGCAAACTGCTTACTTAAAAGTAAATCTGGATTTGTGCCTCTGTAATGACCAGAGGCCCGTATAAGATCCAGTGAGTCACAGACTGAGACAGAGGCAGAAATAAGTAACACTCTACTACAAGTGGTTGGGTAGCAGTCACAATATGATGCAATACTCATAACTTCCCCTAGCACCACCGTACCTATTATTGACATTCACTTAACATAATGCTAGGATCACTGTGCTAATTCGAAAACATCCCAGGTATATATATTTCACCAAGGAACAGGAATTACTTTACCTAATAGCTACACAAAACAAAACTTCTATTTCGCTAAATACAAACAAGTGTAATTCAAATGAGGATGTTCTATGGGAACCCCTGGAATGGCACACTGAGTATAATCTTAAGAACACTATTGATACAAATGCATGAAAGTACAATATATGTACTTATATTCCTAGTCCTCGGATACCCAGGTATCTGAGCTCATGGTACTGTTAAAGATGAACGTCTTGCACAGGCCTGAGGAAAACGATGGGCTGCAGCCAGACCAGAAATCTTCGGCACCAGGAGTCTTCAACCTTGTCCACATGGAATCTTGCCTCCAGGAAAACAATCTTTTCTTCTAGAAAGGGATTACTCCAATAGCTTGAGTTGTCTGAATAGGCCCTCACAGAACAGAGGGTACACAGTTTTGACTACAACACTACAGTTCAAATCCTGCTTAAAAAGTTTAATCAGCAGCTCTCTCCTTTTAATGCAGAAACACAACTTCTCCAAAACAAGTGACTTTAAGCTCTCATTGAGTAGCCGAAGAATAGTCTTTAGCCTTCAGTCTTCAACCTGCTGCTCAGCAATCTCCACCATGAGCTCCACATCAGACTGCTCACACTCTCTCCTGTAACCTTCTTCTCATAACACTGCATACATCTCTGCTCTGGGAATTTCTCTCTCTTGAGAAGCAGGAAACTGCTGGAACCTTGTGCTACCAATATGACTCTCACACACTCAGCTCTGCAAACGGAGAGGAGGGCAGAATCATCTTTTGCAGACCTTTGCACACTCTTGCACCTCTATTAGGTATTTTTGCAATACAATATGTAAAATTAATCAGAGCGTTTTGAGCCTCCTATTTTAAGATGAGTGAAAATCTGGGTTGTTCACAAGATTACATATGTCCTGTGGGAGGTAAAGGTTCATGTATCGGCTATTCACCAGAGCACAGCATTTAAACGCATTAGTTTTAAACCTTGACTTTAGAGAAATGGGAAATACAGTTCAGAAAATGATTGAATATGACAAAGTTTCGTACAGTGATAAGGAAAAGATTTTACGTTTTGGAAGAAAACACACTACCATTTCTCTAGATCTCTACCTTGCACAGTTTGTAGGATTGTTAGTGACTTAGCAATATACAACCTCCATTATAGACAAATAAGAGCAAATAGAGGTCTGCCTATTAACAAGCTGGGTCATTAGAAAATATTTCTAGTTAATATTGTTTAACAAATTTGCTTGAGGGTGTTACAGATCAATCACTGCAATTTAATCAGAGGATACGAGGAGAACCTGAAATTTCAAACTGATTTTTTTTCTGCATCCGTAAATCTTAATCAAAGAGAGAAGTCATGTGGTGGGAAGTAAAAAAAAGAAAAAACTAAAGCAAATCTTAGGAAGGTTATAAATAAATGTGCAATGTGTCAAGAAACCAGTGTCAGAAGTTTAAACAGTAAGTCAAATATTTCATACAGACGGTAACATCGGTATTATATGCCAACATTATTCTGCTTGTCTGGAAAAAAAACCTATACTTATAAGGATTCATAATCTCCTTCTGGGTTATAAATATACAGTAATAAATAATAATTATGGCTGTATTCCTGGGCATTTGACTTTATTCCTACCCAACCAGCTGCTGACTTATTCTTACTGCACTTTTAGAAGAACTTCAAACATTTTTTACCTTTTACTTAAACTTTTTCTAGTACTTGCGATCCTATTAATATTATCTTTTGCCTGTTTTACTTTTACATTTCTGAAATATATTGTATATCATGGAAGCCGTACTGAAATTTGGCATTTGGCCTGAATCTACTGGAAGTTACAACCCCACCCTAAAGTTTCTTTGAGTGTAAAAATAAAACATTGGGCCCTAAAAGCAATATTATAATTGTGGCCCTACTACAATTATCTTATAGACATATTATTTAGTGCAGGACATGGTGAATTTATGATTATTTTGTATTCCACTCCTTTGCTTTTGTCTTTTTAACATTTTCTATTTAGTTACAAGAGATGTGAATAACATTTTGAACTGTCCCTTCGACTACATTCATTATTTTAATGGCTAGAGTTAGCAAAAATGTCTAGAAGAAAAGCTGTTTTTGTTGTCCATACCAACCAAAAACCACAGAACAACTTTAAGGTTTATGAAAGCTCTTCTCTGATTGGTTGTGAGAGATGAAAATTAGCTTTTTATTTTAGTAAATGAATTCAATAAAATTTGAATTTGTCTGATAAGGTACCTTTACACGCGGCAACTTTTCTAGGAATATCACTGGCAACTTACTGGTTGCAGTGAAATCATGGAGACATTGTTCCATTTGTACACAGCAACAAGATAGAACAATGTGTCCATGATTCACTGCAACCAGTAAGTTGCCAGTGAAATTCCTAGAAACGTTGCCACGTGTAAAGGTACCTATAATTTGACTTTGACAAGGAACTTCAATTTGCATTGACGTTTTTTAATATTAATCAATGGGGGTCTAATAAGCAAATGGTGCAAAAAATGATACTTACCTTGATGCTCAACTCTCCCATTGCCGCTGGAGCTTACTGACTGGTAATAACACCATCTGGCCTATTTTGTTATCCATTGCAAATTGTCCTCTTTGGATATCCCCTTCACAGAGTGAAGATGACTGAAGCGGATGTTTCGCGAAATGGAAGAGGTCTAGACGGTGGGCTGCATTGGCAGGAGATGTGATTGACTAATTGTCAAATTTGTTTAACTCTTACCCAAGCCCTCCACAATTCAGAAAATGTCAACATATCTGCTGTCGTTTTACTGAATTTGATTATAGCATTTGTGTTAACACAGAATTAGAAAAATCAGCTTTTTTTGTAAAATTGGAGGTGAATTCAACTTGCCTCAACTTGCCTCACGCAAATCCTTAAATTTCATGAATCTTTTCTAATGACTTCCAAATTCCGCTGTCTCTGGATGCCAATGTCATTGGTTTTGTCCTGAGGAAGGAACTAGACAACCTTGAAAAGCATTGACAAACCCATGTTATAACTTTAACTCTTGATGTTTTATGGATCTTGGCAGTGTGGTCATTAACCCGTCATCTGCTTTTTCTGGATTTATTTTTTGATAGAAAGTAGAGTTAGAGGGTCTATCCCAAAATAGTTTTTTTTTTGTTTAGAGACAGTGATTTCAAAATCTGTGTACCTTCCCATTCAGGGCTTTTTTTTTGTATAGAACCAGTGGTTGCCAAATATCTGTCCACTCACAAAAAGGCCTTTTTTTCCTCTAAAACCATTAGTTGTTAAATATCTGAGCATTCACATAAAATCCTTTTTTTTGCGTAGAGCCAGTGGTTAACAAATATCTGAACATTTACATAAAGGCCTTCTTCCCTAAAACCAGTTGTCATGGTTGCATAAAACCATTTTGTTGCTTTCACATAAAAGCCTTTTTCCCCTAAATCCAGTTGTTGGCAATTATATGTGCATTCATATAAAGTCCTTTTTTATATAAAACCACTGGCTGCAGAATCATTCTATGCTGTGAGCATCAGAAATGCATCAAAGTGACTGCCTTAATATCTTGTAGACCATTATGTTACCTTTTTAATGTGTCTCAATAAAGTAGAAATCTTTTTAATACACCTGGATGTGCCGGATCATTCCATTTCCTACTTCTTGCAAGCTGACTGTGTGAACCTCAATGGAATGAAGCACTCTTGAGTTATTGCAACAGCAGATGCCTATGGATGGTAATAGCAAGCCCACAAATTCCAGGCATGGTGAGCTCTTACATTTTTTCTTGTTCCCAAATATTGGTGGATTCACACAGAGATATTTTTTATTACATAGAACTAGTGGCTGACAAATATCGGTGCATTTACTTAAAGGCCTTCAAAAGTGCAAAGTAATATGATAACTGCAAGTATCAGTGTACCGTAATACTTTTAAAAGAAATCTGTCAGCAATTTTTTGTTTTGCTATGTAATTTGAAGACAGCAAGCTGCAAGGGTTAAAACATATAGTTCAGGGATGCCTGTCTTGTCAAGGTCGGAGCTGTTGTTTTCCTGCAATTTTTTTTAGCAGCAGAACACAGCAGGACTTAATGCTTGGACTACATTTTTATGAGCAAGACAATCTGACATGCCCCCTCCTCTGATTGGCACCCCACAGTCTGTGTTACGTGTCTATTGAGGGCCTTGGTGTGGGTGGGGGCAGCTCTTTTAGCTCTACATCTAAAAATTTTGATTGTGTCAGAACCGCTGCTCCCAGTAAACTACGTGATATATCATTGGATTTAGGATCTCTTTGCCTACATTATGCTTCTGTCAGATGAGGTAGCACAAACCTCCTGACAGATTTGCTTTAAGAATCACAAGATGAGGTGTATCCTCTAAACCTTAGGTCCAGGTGGGCATACAGACCCCTGGCATTAATGCAGCAAGCTGAAAGCCACAGAGGCAGCAAGGACTGTAAAGGCTTACCAGGAATGTCAGAATTAGCAGAACAATTCCAGTGGAACATATCAAGGAATAATGCAAGCATGAATACAAAACACAAACAGAAAGTGGCATACATCTATCATAGGACTATAACACTTAATACTAAGACACAGGTGTATATGTCAGTAGGCCATAAATATGTCTAGGGAGATGGTGTCATTGCCACTGGGTAACCTGCAAAACCTGATGTGGAGCATACTAGAGAGTAGTAGACCTAGATAAAGGAAGCAGAGCCCAGATACCTGGGACAGGTGTGTTACAGAATCCCCCTTCTTGGGGCCCCTCCCAGGTGACTTTAAGATTACAAGAAGAGGAGGCTTAAAATATCTTGTACAAGACATATCCTTTGTAGGGACCTAGTATTTATTCTCAGCACCGCGTGTCATTTCACAGTCAAGAACATAAATAATTTCATACTATGAACCTGCAGATGAAAAGCTGTAAACTGAAGTCAGAACAATGCATAAGCAAAGTACACATTCAGGCTCAGTAACATCTTCCCAGCTTTTCTTTTTGTCCTATGCCTGGATAAGATATCAGTATAGTCATGATAGGAGGCATGAATATTAGATGCTGTGGATGCAAAAAGGGTTTGTAAGAACTAGGGATGGGCGAATCTACTCGCTAGGACTCGTTACTCGGCGAGTAGTAAGGGACTCGCAGGACTCGGTAGTCTGCGAGTTTCCCAGTGATTACTCGCACGAGTCCAATGCAAATCAATATCAATCCTAGTTTTGTCAGAAACGCTGACAAAACTAGGATTGCCATTGTTTGCATTAGACTCGTGCGAGTAATCACTGGCTACTGTGCCAGTGATAGCAGGGAAACTCGCAGATAACTGCTGTTTCTTTGCGAGCCGAGTCCAGCTGTCTTCTCTGTGCAGCTCCAGGGTCCTAGAGCCCGCCTGCTCACAGACATTATGTAGCAGTGCTGAGATTGTTCTCAGTCTGCTCATTCCCTGTGTACAGACATGAATGTCTGTGCACAGAGATGATGTAGCAGTGCTGAGATTGTTCTCAGTCTGCTCATTCCCTGTGTACAGACATGAATGTCTGTGCACAGAGATGATGTAGCAGTGCTGAGATTGTTCTCAGTCTGCTCATTCCCTGTGTACAGACATGAATGTCTGTGCACAGAGATGATGTAGCAGTGCTGAGATTGTTCTCAGTCTGCTCATTCCCTGTGTACAGACATGAATGTCTGTGCACAGAGATGATGTAGCAGAGCTGAGATTGTTCTCAGTCTGCTCATTCCCTGTGTACAGACATGAATGTCTGTGCACAGAGATGATGTAGCAGAGCTGAGATTGTTCTCAGTCTGCTTATTTCCTGTGCATAGACATCTATATTTATGCACAGGGGATGTAGCAGAGAGGACATCGCGTTTTGGACTGCGTCGGACGGAAGAGGATTTTTTTAATTAAAGATGGAGTCCCTAATGGCTTTTTTTTTTATTTCTAATAAAAATTTTTCCTTGTGTTGTGTTTTTTTTAAAACAATTTAATAGAAATTCATGGCGGTCATGTCTAATATTGGCGTGACCGCCATAAATTTCGGGCTTAGGGCCAGCTGATAATACAAAGCTGGCCCTAACCTCTTTATTACCCAGCGTGCCACCGCTACCAGGGCCGCTGGAAGAGCGGGGTTCAGCGCCAGAGGATGGCGCTTCAATGAACGCGCCATCTTCTGGGGCGGCTGCGGGCTGCAATTTGCAGCGGGGGGTGCCCAGAAAGCTTGGGCATCCCTGCGCTGCGGATTCCAGCCCCCAGCTGCTTAGCTGTACCTGGCTAGACATAGAAATTGCGCGGAGCCCCACGCATTTTTTTTTTATTATTTCATGAATTTCAGAGTCAGAGTCTCAGAGTCAGAATCTCAGAATTTCATGAAATAATTTAAAAAAAATGCGTGGGGCTCCGCGCAATTTCTATGTCTAGCCAGGTACAGCTAAGCAGCTGGGGGCTGGAATCCGCAGCGCAGGGATGCCCAAGCTTTCTGGGCACCCCCCGCTGCAAATTGCAGCCCGCAGCCGCCCCAGAAGATGGCGCGTTCATTGAAGCGCCATCCTCTGGCGCTGAACCCCGCTCTTCCAGCGGCCCTGGTAGCGATGGCATGCTGGGTAATAAAGAGGTTAGGGCCAGCTTTGTATTATCAGCTGGCCCTAAGCCCGAAATTTATGGCGGTCACGCCAATATTAGACATGACCGCCATGAATTTCTATTAAATTGTTTTAAAAAAAACACAACACAAGGAAAAATTTTTATTAGAAATAAAAAAAAAAAGCCATTATGGACTCCATCTTTAATTAAAAAAATCCTCTTCTGTCCGACGCAGTCCAAAACGCGATGTCCTCTCTGCTACATCCCCTGTGCATAAATATAGATGTCTATGCACAGGGAATAAGCAGACTGAGAACAATCTCAGCTCTGCTACATCATCTCTGTGCACAGACATTCATGTCTGTACACAGGGAATGAGCAGACTGAGAACAATCTCAGCTCTGCTACATCATCTCTGTGCACAGACATTCATGTCTGTACACAGGGAATGAGCAGACTGAGAACAATCTCAGCTCTGCTACATCAGGCAGCAGGCAGGCTCTAGGACCCTGGAGCTGGCAGCCAGCACACTGAGGAGACAGGACTCTTATCTGTGCGAGTTTCCCAGCGATTACAGTTGCAAAGTAAACGAGTCCAATGCAAATAAATGACAAAACTAGGATTGCTTCAGGCTGAAGCTTCCGAGACACATCTGCGATTTGTAAATCTCACACTACTCGCTATTACTCGCTTCCCCATTCATTAACATTGGACTCGCTAGACTCGCAACGAGTAGCGAGTCCTGTGCTCGGACTCGCTAGAGTCAAGCGATTCCGAGTAATTTAGGATTCGCCCATCACTAGTAAGAACATGATTGAGGCAAATTTTTGAAGTAATTATGAAAAGATTATGGTCAGACAACCAGTCAATGCTGGTGTCTGCAAACATATCCACAGAAGCCCCCAAAAAACTGGTGCATAAGAT
Source organism: Allobates femoralis (assembly GCA_033576535.1). NCBI lineage: Eukaryota > Metazoa > Chordata > Amphibia > Anura > Aromobatidae > Allobates > Allobates femoralis. The sequence goes on along the minus strand of JARQOC010000005.1, from coordinate 195,436,780 downwards.
AGTGGCAAAACTAAAAATTAAATGTACTAAATGTGAAGTACACCAATCTGAAAAACTACCTTCACTGTTCAGAATTGGTTAGATATCCAGGAATTATTGAGCTATTTATGGAGGTTAGCTTTAGTTGTGTCTGCAAAGAAACTAAAGGAATTTTCAGCCTTTTAGCCAGAGGGAAGGAATTCCAATATATTCACTGCTTCTCTGCAATTAATAAGCGCTTGTCTTGTGAACAGAGAGACATTAGTCCTAATAATATATATGATAATATTTATTCATTTATAAAGCGCTATTAATTCCATAGCACTTTACATACATTTGCAACACTCTCCTAAAGCAATACCTACTTCTTCGCCTAGGGTCTAAAGGTCCCTTGGTTTGGTTTTTAGTTTAGAACAAATTAACAATTTGTGCCATAATGAACCCACCCTATGTTTGACAATAAGTGCGGGTAAATCAGCAGATATAGGCTGCAACCCCCAGTGGTCAGCTTTACCGTTCTAAATATCAAAAATAGAGGGGGTCCCATGCATAAAAAAAGGCATGGGGTCCCTCCAATTTTTGATCACCAGACAAGGAAAAGCTGACAGGTGGGTGCTGGTATTATCAAGGTGGGAAGAGCCATACATATTGGCCCCTCCCAGCCTACATATATCAACCTTCAGCCACCCCAGAATTTGGCACATCCACTAGATGCGCCAATCCTGGCACTTACCCGGCTCATCCCGATTGACCTGGAACGATTGTAATCAGGGTAAAATAAGGGGTTAATGACAGCTGTAATTTGTCAAAATTCAGAGCTGCCATCAAGCCCTGGGTTAGTAATGGTTAAAGGTCTTTGAGACCCCCCCCCCTTTACTAATCTGTAAGTCAAAAGAAGTAACCAGAAATACAAAAATACTTTATTTGGAATAAAAACACAAATACACTCTTTCACCACTTTAACAACCCCCCAAACACCCCTGCAGGTCCTAAATACTCCACACAACATCCCTCATTGATCCTGGCCCTACTACATCCATAGGTTGCAGTGATGAAAACTGCGACCACTCACAACAGCTTCTGGGACATACTGACAACCTAGAGGGAGCCCTCGTCTATGAGAAGTAGTGATGTCATTAAGTTCACCAAAGTTCATAGCTGAGGGCTTCCCCACTGCCATCGGTGAACTCAGTTGAGCTCGCTGCTGGGTTGCTGGAAAGGGAGATGTGGCACCCCTGCGGGGGATTGCCACAGGATCCACCAGTGCAAGGAGGGAATTACACCTTGGTTCGCAAAGCACACCACACCTTTCCACCCCAGACCTGAAGGGGGAGCTCTACTGGCTGCCTTAAGTCAGATACTCTTTAAAACATCCAGGCCTGAGGGGAGGAGTTAGTCAGTCCCAGGAGTCAGTCTCAATAGGGAGTCTGAGGAGAGAGCTGGAGGAGTGAGGAGCTGGTCGCTGGGAGAGATCCAGTCCCAGGACCAGGCTGCAGAGCTGGTATACCCATTACCAGGTACCATAGGTGGCGTCACATTAACAATCCCCTTATCCCCCTCTATTTCCCTGCCATTGAGGGTCCAGGGCACGGGCCAGCCGTGATTCCCCATCGAAGCCGCCATCAGCCCTGGTACCCGAGTACCCCATACCCTGTCGACCGCCTCAGAGACACGGCAGCAATCTGGAAGCAGGTTCAACTGAGTTCACATTGTGGGAAACTACAGCTGTGAACTCAGTTAAACTTGCTGCAGAATTGCAGGACAGTCTTGCTGCCATGTCTTGGAATCTTAATTATATGGTATCTATATATTTATATGGTAAGCTTTTACATGCCTTGCTGCCACTTTGGCTTTCAGCTTGCTGCAACATTGCATCAATGAGCCTTCAAACGAATCTGTCAGGAGGTATTTTGCTACCTTATCTAAGAGCAGCCTGATTTAGGCAAAGTGATCCTTAATCCAAAAATGGGGGGATCCCATGCCATTGTTTATAAGTAGCTATGAGCTAGGTAACCGCTGAGGATTGCTGCATGTAGCTGTCCATTTTACCCATTCTTATTATAAATAAAAGGGTGGAAGTCCATGCCAATTTTTAAAAATAATTAATTTCTTTTTACTTGTGTGCAACCACTCAGAAATGCTGACTCTGAGGGCGAAGGCGTGTTAACTTTCTGTGACTAAACACATACTTTGGCACAGAAGTTTGGGGGGGAGTAGTGAATAATATTAAGGCTTAATGAGCAGGCCCAGAAAATAGTCTAAGTGCAGTGTTATCTTGTGGGAAACACAATATGTATAACTGTCCTGCTCTTACCTCCATTTAGCTTCCTTTTGTAACCCCATGTACTACCAACATTTTACAACACAGAACTTCTCATCCTCATTGAGTTGTGCGGGATTTGTCATCTGGGATCAAGTTTAGGTCAAGTTTGGTTCCCGAACTCAACTTTTAGATTTTAGTCCTTGAGAATTCGGTTCATGTTCGCTCATCACTACTCAGAAGGAGGTTATGACCTCATCAAAATATGCACCAGTGGACAAATGTGGAGCTGTCTCACCAGTTGAGTGTTTCAATGAGTATTAGACTGCTGAAGGTTTTGAGGAGCTGTAGATGAAACTGGGCAACCCTATAATTAAATGAAGATTTATAATTGATATATCAAGTTGATTTTAAAGGAAATTTTTATTTGCAACAAAGTAATTTATGTAACATGACGTGCAATGATTCCAGAAACCAGTGAAATTAGTGAAGAAGGTGCATGTAACTAGGGAAGGTAAAAAGAAGAGGTGCAGAAAATGGATGTAAGGCTGCAGGATAAGCAGGATAGTGGAGTAGTTAGATGAGTATATTTTTTTCTAGCATTTGCAGCCTTGTATGGTTCAGCTACAAGGCATTCCCAAAAAGCCATCATATTACTGAATTTGGACCAAGCTAATGGCAAAAAACACATATGAAAAATATGATACTAATTTTTTACAGTTTAGAGTTAATTTTTACTTGAACTTGGTCCTTTTCAAACAGAGCATTGAGTTGCAGGATATATTGCAGCTAAGGGAAAAAGTTACTATTTAAATGTGTGATTTGAGTCTAAGAGTGATCTGGATTAAATGTGTGACTGGTGATTAAGTGCGTTTAGAGTAAGGGAGTTTTGAAAGAATAAATTTTTACTGAATTGCTGTTTGTATTTATTTGTTTAATTAATTAATTAACATTTCTGCCATTTTCTCAACTGTATGCAATACTTGAATAGTTCTTGAGGGTGCATACTACTGTGCGATATGTAAGCAGGTTGTGCATTTGTAAGCGCAGATACTGAATCTAAATGAACAGCTGATCACATCGAGATCCATAAACTATGGAAAAGAGTTTGCTGTCCATTAATTGAAGTATTAAGCAGCAGGACAGCTAGTTGGGTGACAGAAGGTGGAATAGAGAGAAGAGTACAAGGGAGGATAGCCCTGATCTGGCACATACCAAAAAGTTTTGATAATTTGGTGTAAGAGAGGGGTGGTAGTACAGGGTTAGCACTGCTGCAACAAGACATCTTCTCTGATAGTCAGAAGAGTGTCTGCTCTAGTAAAGGGTGAAATAGAAGCACATGGCAGATAAGACAGGTGCTGGCAGTGGGGGACTCGTATAATAATAAGTGGAATGGATAGGGCAATATAGATAGGGCAATATGTCACAAAGACAGCAATTGCTGAAAAGTATAAAGTCTTCCTGTCTCTTGAGTTCAGTACAATGCTGATTGGGGTGACAAATTGCTTGGAAGGGCTAGTGAAGACCCATTGGTCATGGTGTTCAGCAGGACAAATAATAAATTTAGAAATAGGTGGAAGGTCTTTAAATATTTCATTAAATTAGGCTTTACACTTAAAGCAATGACCTCCAAGTTGGTGTTTTCTGAAATACTGCCTGTGCGACATTCCACACCAGAAAGCCAGGGAGAGATTAGGGAGGTAAAAAATGAAACAGGAATTGATGAAGGAAGGAGTATTTTAGGTTTCTGGAGAACTGGGCTATCTTTTCTGTTGGCTGCAGCCTCTACGCTAGGGCTGGGCTGCACCTCAATGGGGAGGGTGCAGCTGTGCTAGAGGAAAAAATGACTACAAGGATTGTTTAAAGTAGGAATTGCGGGGAGGACATTCACTGAACAGCAGGGTAAGAGAGTGCAGATAGTGACCTAGCATAAGTAATGAAATTGTGGATGGTATGGAGTGAGTGGTTAGGACAGTCAATATAGAAAGCAAGAATAGGGGTACTGAGAAATACGTAAAGTGCATGTACACTAATGCCAGAAACGTCACCAACTAGGTAGAGGAATTAACATTTGTCTCGTTAAAAAAATTTTTGATATGGTGGGGATATCAGAGGCATGCCAGAATGAAAGCTGTGACAGGGCTATTAATATACAGGGCTGTACTCTGCTCAGAAATGACCGAACAAATAAGTGAGGGAGAGATTTGTGCTTATATGTAAAATCATCCCTAAAACTCATCCTGCATGATAATATACCGTATGTGAGGCTAATGAAAATGTAGCGTTCCTATACATGGAGATAAGGGAATGGAGAAAAAATAATAAAATAATTATAGGAATTTGTTCTATCTCCAAATATAATGTAAGCCGCAGAAAATATCCTCATAAAGCAAAGGATGAGGCAGTGAATCAGGGAGAAGTCATTATTATGGGGGACTTCAACTACCCTAAAATAAATTGGGGAATAGAAACCTGCAGTTTCAGCAAAGGAAATCAATTTTCAACAACAATGAATGACAATTACCTTTCACAACTGGTTCTGGAGCCTACAAGAAGAAGGGTACTGCTAGACCTAATATTAATCAAAAGGCCAGAGCGCATATCTATTTATATAATCCGCAGTTTGGGATTCGGGCATTGTAGCCGAATCCCAAAATGCTTTGCGGCACTGCGAGCGAGCGATGGCGCGCATGCGCCATCGCGAGCTGCTGATTCTGCCCGCAAACGCCCGCTGTGCGCACCGGCCGGCCCCCCAAAAATGCCCGCTACACGCACCGGCCGCCCCCCCCCCGCTCCCCCGCCGTCAGGGCCATCTAAAGCCTCTCACCCCCCGCACACCATCTACACGAGGAGCTCAGCCCACCATCCAAGCAACTGGACAGCTCATCGCCTGCTCCCAGGTACGCACAACCCACACTCCCCACGGTGGCTGTGACCCAGGCTCAATTACACCCGCCAGGACAGGATAGAGCCGTAGGCGCTTTGCTCTGGGTGGGACTTGCTGACACCCGCGGTGAACACTCACTTCCGCCAAGGCTCCCTGCATACAGGAGAGGCCGCGGGAGCGGGAACAAGTGTTACGGCTCCAGTCACGTCGGGAGACTTCGAGAAACGCTTAACCCCCGCTGGTAACCACTGGAGCGGAGCCTCTTAAATAAAGAGAGAGGCATAGCTGCCCCACCTGCTCCTCTTCTTTATATAAGGCACCACTCTCTGGACCCCAGGCTGTGACCACCAATCCTCCATTAACCCCTGCATCCTACCTCCACCTGCTTACACAGGACTACTACCCAAGTACACTTTTACCTACAACTATCCATATAAAGGAACCGCTTCGCAATGGGCAGCATGAGCTGCTACAGAACACTTGGAAGCACTCATCCTAAGTACACCAGGGGACTGTGACTCATTATCAAGGGATATACCACATAATGTCCCAAATGCCATCTTACTGCAGCTAATTATATAGCTCACAAACAGAAAAGAATGGCAGCAACCCGATCTAATATCTCTCCTATAGTTTGTGCCCTACTTAATCACCAACCCTATAACATCTTCATAATCTCCAATTACTAACTGATTCTTTTGAATATCTCTACATCTCTTCCCTTTCTCTTTCTCCTCTACTCTATACTCTGCTACCCAAATAGCCTTCTGTATACTCTGCTACCCAAATAGCCTTCTGTAGGCTCCCTGAAAAATGCCCACAGGAAAAATGCCCACAGGAAAATTACCCACAGGAAAATTGCCCACAGGAAAAATGCCCACAAGAAAATTGCCCACACGGAAAATTGCCCACACGGAAAAATGCCCACATGGAAAATTGCCCACATGGAAAATTGCCCACACGGAAAATTGCCCACATGGAAAAATGCCCACAAGAAAATTGCCCACACGGAAAATTGCCCACACGGAAAAATGCCCACATGGAAAATTGCCCACATGGAAAATTGCCCACACGGAAAATTGCCCACATGGAAAATTGCCCACACGGAAAATTGCCCACATGGAAAATTGCCCACACGGAAAATTGCCCACATGGAAAATTGCCCACAGGAAAATTGCCCACATGGAAAATTGCCCACACAGAAAACTGCCATTTGCAGCATCACAAAGTTTCAGATCTCTGAGGTGCAAGATGAGGATTCCCATGATCTGTGATCATCTTGTGAATTACAGTGACCTAGTGCAGAAATGCTGAAGATCTGTGGTTTGTAGCAGTCTTTCATTATCTGTAATAGATAGATCCAGTCTGCTCTCATCTCTCAGTGATTCTGCCTTACTCCTCCCTCCCACCAGCCCAAAACAGCAGAACCCAACCAGCAGCAGATTCAGAGGAGCCATCACTGTTATCTGCACTCACAGGAGTATCACTGGATTATCTGTGGAGTTACATGGGACTGCAGGTCTAATACATTATCATCTTAGTGGGCAATTCTATGTGGGCAATTTCCCCCGACATTCTTCTTTGCTGCACAGCATCTCACCTATAACTCTATACCATTCTTCTGCCTGCAGAACATCTCACCTATAGGGTACAGGCACACTAAAGGCCCCGTTACACATAGCGATGTTTCAACAATCCCACCAGTAATCCCACCTGACCGGGATCGCTGGAACATGGCTATGTGATCGCTGGTCTGCAGTCACACTGGGTGATCCACATACCGATTCTGCGTCCCCTGACGCTCACTGGGATCGCTCAACGTCTCGGGCGCAGAATGGGGATCGCTGGTCGTTCCCCTGTCACACATGCCGATGGATGCTGGACAGCGAGAGACCAACGATGGGAAAATGGTCCCGGCCATTCCGCAGCGACTAGCAATCAGCGAGCTCATCGTTGATTGCTGCGGCATGTCACTCGCAGCGACTTCGCTAGTGAGGTCGCTGCAACGTCACAAAACCTGTGGCATTGCAGAGATATCGTTAGCAATATCGCTGTGTGTAACGCGGCCTTAAGGTTTGCACTATCAGAGGGATTTTGATGATTGACAGTCGCGTGAGTGCTTTCTGTATGGTCATGCGACTGTGGTACGAGTGTGATGCAATTATGCATTTTTTTTATCAGCTACCATCAGTGTGACATCCATGTGACCTATACCTCTATACTATCCCCCTGCCCTGCAGAGCATCTCACCTACACATCTATATTATCCCCCTGCCCTGCAGAGCATCTCACCTATACCTATATACTGTTCCCTTGTATTGCATGACATCTCACCTATACCTCTATGCTATCCCACTACCCTGCAGAGCATCTCACCTACACCTATACTGTTCCCTGTTCTGCAGAGCATCTCTCCTACACCTCTATACTATCCCCCTGCCCTGCACCTACACCTATACTGTTCCCTTTTCTGCAGAGCATCTCACCTACTTCTCTATACTATCCTCCAGTTCTGCAGAGCATCTCACCTACACCTCTATACCATTCCCCATCTTGCAGAGCATCTCACTTACACCTCTATACTATCCCCCTGCCCTGTCACCTACACCTATACTGTTCCCTTTTCTGCAGAGCATCTCACCTACTTCTCTATACTATCCCCCAGTTCTGCAGAGCATCTCACCTACACCTCTATACCATTCCCCATCTTGCAGAGCATCTCACTTACACCTCTATACAATCCCCCAGTTCTGCAGAGCATCTCACCTACACCTCTATACCATCCCCATCTTGCAGAGCATCTCATCTACACCTCTATACTATCCCACAGTTCTGCAGAGCATCTCACCTACACCTCTATACTATCCCACAGTTCTGCAGAGCATCTCACCTACACCTCTATACCATCCCCATCTTGCAGAGCATCTCACCTACACATCTATACCATCCCCATCTTGCAGAGCATCTCACCTACACCTCTATACCATCCGCAGTCCTGCAAAGCATCTCACTTACACCTCTATACCATTCCTCGTCTTGCAGAGCATCTCACCTACACATCTATACTATCCCCATCTTGCAGAGCATCTCACCTGCACCTCTATACCATCTGCAGTCCTGCAAAGCATCTCACTTACACCTTTATACCATTCCTCGTCTTGCAGAGCATATAACCCTGTTTTCCTGTTGGCATTCATGTCTGTGGGCATTTTTCACATATCAGGTGAACATCCTCACTTTGCACCTCAAATATCAGAGATCTGAAACTTTGTGATACTGCAATTTGCAATTTTCTGTGTGGGCAATTTTCCGTGTGGGCAATTTTCCATGTGGGCAAATTTCTGTGTGGGCAAATTTCCATGTGGGCAATTTTCCATGTGGGCAATTTTCCATGTGGGCAATTTTCCATGTGAGCAATTTTCCGTGTGGGCAATTTTCCATGTGGGCATTTTTCCATGTGGGCATTTTTCCATGTGGGCATTTTTCCATGTGGGCATTTTTCCTGTGGGCATTTTTCATGTGGGCAATTTTCTTGTGGGCATTTTTCCTGTGGGCATTTTTCTGGTCACCCCTTCTGTATACTCTGCTACCCACAGAGCCGCCTCTATACTCTGCTACCCACAGAGCCGCCTGTATACTCTGCTACCCACAGACCCGCCTCTATACTCTGCTACCCACAGAGCCGTCTGTATACTCTGCTGCCCACAGAGCCGCCTCTGTACTCTGCTGTCCACAGAGCCACCTCTATACTCTGCTGCCCACAGAGCCGCCTGTATACTCTGCTGCCCACAGAGCCGCCTCTATACTCTGCTTCCCACAGAGCCACCTCTATACTCTGCTGCCCACAGAGCCGCCTGTATTCTCTGCTACCCACAGACCCGCCTGTATACTCTGCTGCCCACAGAGCCGCCTCTATACTCTGCTTCCCACAGAGCCACCTCTATACTCTGCTGCCCACAGAGCCGCCTGTATACTCTGCTACCCACAGACCCGCCTGTATACTCTGCTGCCCACAGAGCCACCTCTATACTCTGCTGCCCACAGAGCCGCCTGTATACTCTGCTGCCCACAGAGCCGCCTGTATACTCTGCTGCCCACAGAGCCGCCTGTATACTCTGCTGCCCACAGAGCCACCTGTATACTCTGCTGCCCACAGAGCCGCCTGTATACTCTGCTGCCCACAGAGCAGCCTCTATACTCTGCTGCCCACATAGCCGCCTCTATACTCTGTTGCCCACAGAGCCGCCTCTATACTCTGCTGCCCACAGAGCCGCCTCTATACTCTGCTGCCCACAGAGCCGCCTCTATACTCTGCTGCCCACAGAGCCGCCTCTATACTCTGCTGCCCACAGAGCCGCCTCTATACTCTGCTACCCACAGAGCCGCCTCTATACTCTGCTACCCACAGACCCGCCTCTATACTCTGCTGCCCACAGAGCCGCCTCTATACTCTGCTGCCCACAGAGCCGCCTCTATACTCTGCTGCCCACAGAGCCGCCTCTATACTCTGCTGCCCACAGAGCCGCCTCTATACTCTGCTGCCCACAGAGCCGCCTCTATACTCTGCTACCCACAGAGCCGCCTCTATACTCTGCTACCCACAGACCCGCCTCTATACTCTGCTGCCCACAGACCGCCTCTATACTCTGCTGCCCACAGAGCCGCCTCTATACTCTGCTGCCCACAGAGCCGCCTCTATACTCTGCTGCCCACAGAGCCGCCTCTATACTCTGCTGCCCACTGAACCGTCTGTATACTCTGCTGCCCACAGAGCCGCCTGTATACTCTGCTGCCCACAGAGCCGCCTCTATACTCTGCTGCCCGCAGAGCCGCCTCTATACTCTGCTGCCCGCAGAGCCGCCTCTATACTCTGCTGCCCGCAGAGCCGCTTCTATACTCTGCTGCCCGCAGAGCCGCCTCTATACTCTGCTGCCCGCAGAGCCGCCTCTATACTCTGCTGCACGCAGAGCCGCCTCTATACTCTGCTGCCCGCAGAGCCGCCTCTATACTCTGCTGCCCACAGAGCCACCTCTATACTCTGCTGCCCACAGAGCCGCCTCTATACTCTGCTCCCCACAGACCGCCTCTATACTCTGCCGCCCACAGAGCCGCCTCTATACTCTGCTGCCCACAGAGCCGCCTCTATACTCTGCTGCCCACAGAGCCGCCTCTATACTCTGCTGCCCACTGAATCTCCTGTATACTCTGCTGCCCACAGAGCCACCTCTATACTCTGCTGCCCACAGAGCCGCCTCTATACTCTGCTGCCCACAGAGCCGCCTCTATACTCTGCTGCCCACAGAGCCGCCTCTATACTCTGCTGCCCACAGAGCCGCCTCTATACTCTGCTGCCCACAGAGCCGCCTCTATACTCTGCTGCCCACAGAGCCGCCTCTATACTCTGCTGCCCACAGAGCCGCCTCTATACTCTGCTGCCCACAGAGCCGCCTCTATACTCTGCTGCCCACAGAGCCGCCTGTATACTCTGCTACCCACAGACCCGCCTGTATACTCTGCTGCCCACAGAGCCGCCTGTATACTCTGCTGCCCACAGAGCCGCCTGTATACTCTGCTGCCCACAGAGCCGCCTCTATACTCTGCTGCCCACAGAGCCGCCTCTATACTCTGCTGCCCACAGAGCCGCCTCTATACTCTGCTGCCCACAGAGCCGCCTGTATACTCTGCTACCCACAGACCCGCCTGTATACTCTGCTGCCCACAGAGCCGCCTGTATACTCTGCTGCCCACAGAGCCGCCTGTATACTCTGCTGCCCACAGAGCCGCCTGTATACTCTGCTGCCCACAGAGCCGCCTGTATAATCTGCTACCCTCAGAGCCGTCTTTATACTCTGCTACCCACTGACCCGCCTGTATACACACAATTCATTTTACCGCGCTCCCGATGCAGTTGCATCGGGCCTTTTTACTAGTCAAATATACGGGTGTCTTTGTTAATAGAGATCAACAAATGAGGGCACATGCTCACGATAAGGAAACACAGTGTTTTGTACGCAGTGTATTGCTGCTGTGTCCAAAATGCTGCGTTGCACAGTAGCAGCATAGTGGATGTGATTTCAAGAAATCCCATGCCCACTATACTTCTCCTGACTGCAGCGTTATTTCAGCTGTGGTGAGGGTTGCCACACTCCTGCAGCATGTTAATTTCATGCTGCAGAGTCAGAAGCAATCTCCTGCAAGTGAATGCAGGGAGAAGTCACCCTGCATTCATCACTGAATGTAGGCACAGGGTGACTCCTCCGGACTGTGTGCACATACCCTAATAAGTTTTCATGCATATTTTCATGAGTTGTAAAGTATAGAGATGAAAGACCTTTCACCGAAAATGTTTGTCAATTTCAAATTCGGCACGAACATTGATGTTTCACATTGATGTTTCGGTTTGCGATCAGAAACCCAAGATATATATAAAAAAAAGATCACCAAACATGTCTTTGTTCAGGAAAAAGTTCAAAATTTAAAATGGCCCTAAAACTTTCCCTGAATCTCTGGGGCTAAAACGCTCACCAGAAGACTCACTGGATGGGAAGAATACCTAACCGTACTGTTTGGAGTGTTCCTAGTAATCGGCTTGTGTCCAGCTGTAGAATTTATTTGGCACTTTAAAAGAATTTTAATAAGCTTCCTGGATCTTGCAGGTGTTTTGACACCAGCACAGTGTGAATTTTTGAAACCGTGCCAGATTTGGAAGCAGCTGTGAAGTCTAGAAACATTACAATGTCCTTTAAACATCCATGTAAGAGAGCTTTGTATTTTCTTTATATTTTTTATTTTTTTATTTTATTATTTATTTTTATGATTATTATTTTTTTAGAGCAAACCTTGATTATTTTTACCATCAATGCCAAAAACAAAAACCAACACTGCACTTGCAGGATGCAGTCAGACTCCACTATGTGAAGCAAGCCCAGGTGCAGGCTGATAAAAATCACCTCTACCTACAACAAGGTGTGGGAGGCGACCTGCCATGCACATAATGGGCCTGCTTAGAACACCATTCACACTGGTACATATGATGCAGAGTGTCTGAAAGCTACCCAACCGCTCTGCTGCCAGAGCAAATGAGCCGCATAGTACAATACTTGTGCACCGCTAGATGAATGGCGCCCCATGGGGCCCAACTGCACCCTGAATTGAATAAAAAAGTGCAAAAAAGGTTTTTATATGATGAACAAAAAACTTTTATAAATGGGATATTGGTTCATATATTGGCCAAGACACTTAAGCTCATGATCCTCGTCACGGATTCCCATGTTCATGAGTCCTAACAAAATTGTACAAAAACTAATATGTAAAAGCAGCATCAGAGAAACCTACCATCGATGCCAAAAACAAAAATCAACACTGCACTTGCAGGATGCAGTCAGACCCCACTATGTGAAGCAAGTCCAGGTGCAGACTAATAAATCACCTCAACATACAACAAGGTGTGGGAGGCGACTTGCCATGCACACAATGGGCCTGCATAGGACACCATTCACACTGATACATATGATCACAGTACAGTATTTCTGCACTTTCCTTGATGGTTTTATTTGAACAATAAAGGATGGAATAAGAAGGCAGACATCGGCATTTCTCACTGGTCATTCTCTGGCAGATGCAAATGGATGATATCTGGGTAATCTATGTAAAATGTTGACATGATGTATATTACAAACTGTCAACAATTTGCAGCCTGGATACACATAGAAATTATCCAAAAAGCCCGGACAACCCCTTTAAACATGGGGTACCAACAATTTTGACCATGTATGTTTGAGGGGACAGTACAGAGACCTTTCTAATAAATTTTTACACTGAGACCTGAGACAGGAACAAGGGGGCATCCTCTGGAGGAAAGAAGGTTTAATCAAAATGACAGACACAGATTCTTTACTGTAAGAGCAGTGAGACTATGGAACTCTCTGCCACATGATGTTGTAATGGTTGATTTATTACTTACATTTAAAAACAAGGCTGGTTGTCTTTCTTGTAAGATAATATTACCAGTTATATGTACTATATTATTTGATTGGTCATTGATTCATGGAACTATTGTGATTGGCAAATTTCGGGATGGAATTTTCCACCAATATGGAGCTTATTGTCTGCCCCAGGGTTTTTGCCTTCCTCTGAATCAACATGTTATGCTATAGGTTGGACTTTATGGACTTAAAGTCTACTGTCAACATTAAAAAATTATGACACAATGAAAATTTGCTCATCTCAACTATATAGCTATTGCAATAAAACAAAGAATAGCATAAGAATACCATAGTTATGTGTATGGAAGTAGTATGTAATGCCATGGTCTGCATCTCTGAAGGTGTGACAGGGGGACAGGTATGTATGATTCACTAAGTATGTGCAAGTAGTTTTCCTGGCTTTGGCTGATATGCAATGTTTGGTTTAAATATATTGTTACATTTTCTTGCCTTTATATTTAATATACAAAGTTAGGAGTCCCTACATTTTTCTACCTAATTGCTCGAAAAGTTATTTGATTTTTCTGTACCCATGGTTTATGAATAATATACTATGTTTGTACAATGATTTGCATTTATAATTTTCCAGTTTACTTCCCATTGCACCAAACATGTGGTATTGACTATTTAATTAGGCTTCTAACAATGAGCTTTCTAAAAGTATCTATTAATTTCTCGGAAAAATGAACATACTGATTAGAATTGTAAATATTTGTTATTTGTGTACGCCCGAGGTATTCTGCAATACTTTATGGTTGTGAAATTCAAAGTAAAATCTGTGATTGTAAAGTATAAAACAGAATCATATTGGAGACTAAAAGCCTACAGGTAGAACTGACTCTGGGGCAAATAACGTTTCATGGTTCTTACCATGTTTTACATTAAACAGGCTCTTTTATTAAAACAAGTTATCAACTGTCCATAGGATAGATGATTACGTATTGATCATAAGGTTCCGATCAAAAGATATCTGTTGAAAAAGGGGAACATTTTTTTTTGTTTTCCAATCAATATTTAAATATTTTAAAGACACCCTAGGAAAATAAAAGAGTGAAGTTATCACGACATTACAATACAATAATATGGGGAGTAGGGGGAAGGGAATGCGAAGAAGAAAGGAGGAAGGGAATGGAAACAATAGGTCTAATAGAGAATAGGGAATGAGAGTGGGCAAGAGGGATAGTTTACACTTTTAAAGAAAAGGAAGGAAATATCAAGCCTAGTTATATTTGCTATATATATATATATTTACATTACAGTTTGTTTGTTGATTTATACGTACATACAATACATCACAGACAATATTGCTGAATCTTTAAATGTTTGGTGGTTTACCCACCAAACAAACATATGGACAAACATATGGTTAGGACTCGTAAGCCTGAGGGCCCTTGACGGTGGGTTACGAGCTAACGTCATTTTGGCCCAAAGTATCTACAAACACCTCACATTTTTATCTATAGTGTTTTGTTGCATCTTTTTATCTGCTTGCGGTTGAGGCTGGGCCCTCTGGGGGTGTCAGTCACTTGTGATGCATGTATTTGGTGCGGAGCAGCCCGCCTTGTCTAATAGCTTGGGCGTGACCAATAAGCTGCTCTGACACTGTGTATCACATAGACCTTTGTGGCTGATGCCCTATGGCAGCCTTGTGTCTTTAAACACCACCAGTCTCCTCCCTGATAGCATGGATGGTTGCAGGTGCTACAATCGCCCCCATGCCTGGGTTGCAGGAGATTGAGCACCGGTGTCCTGACACATGTGTTACCTCTCAGAGGAGCCAACAGCCTCCTGCTAGGTGCAATGGGTATGAAAAGTGGCGAAATTTTGTTGAGTTTTTTTTTGCAATTTTATGTCCTATTTTCGGTGAATATTGCTGATATAGTGGTTTAATCCATATTATCAATAAAAAGCATTGACTATTATATAGTACAGTAGTGTACATTGCCAGAAAATATGGGAAGCAAGGTGTACCACGGTCCGCGCTGCTGAGCCCACAAAATCACCTGGGATGCAAGATGTTGTAGCAGTATACTTCTTTATTCCTTCCTAAGCGTTTCGGCGCCCTTCCTGGCACCTTCCTCATGGATATTACATCAGCCATAGGAGCAGGGAATTTATAGCCCCTTACATTAGCAATTATGGGTGTGTTCTGTCTACATATGATGTCATCACTGGGGAGGGGCCAATATTTTTGGCGGAATTTCACACAAATAACAATCAAACAGAATGGTGATTTTGTGGACTCAGCAGCGCGGACCGTGGTACACCTTGCTTCCCATATTTTCTGGCAGTTTTTCCACGTTAGAGTGGTCGGTGGAGGTCCTGCAGCAGCTGATACTGTGATATGCTGTTAAACCAGTTGTGGGTCTCACAACTGGAATAGGTGAGTGTAACTGCATTACACCACTCACATCTGAGTGTCACTCGTGATAGGGCACTATTGCGCCTCTTGTTCCCCACCTTTTTTGTATTGAAGTAGTGTACATTAGCCTTCCAGTTGAGCACCTGTTGAAAAGAGTACAGTAGTGTACTATATAATTCAGTTGAGTACTATGTAGTCCAGTTGTGTATTTACGTGGGAAAATAATCTCGTAAGAGGAATATTGCTTTGTCCATTAACTTTATAGTCCAGTTGTACCTGATAGGGCAGAGGAACAACATGCGAGATGCATGCAAGATACTTGCATGAGTCTCGCATGACTCCCCCGGAATGGTCGCTGACTCTCTGAATGGGAGTGCCTTATCTGTGTGTGTTTCTGTGGAGCTGACACACTACTGTTCAGAGAGGCAAGTGTTGTTTCTGGTGAGTCAAGAGAGACTCATGCAAGTATCTTGCATGCATCTCACATAGTGTGTCTCTGCCCTTAGGAAAAAACTTGTCACATCCTTGAGTTGCCATGCTTGAAAATAGAATAATTGACAGCTGTAAAATCAGGCAAGTTGGGTTTATATTGCAAAGAAAGAAAATAGCTTCTAACGTTCACTATGCTTGCCAGAATAGGGATTAAGCCAAACTCTTGGTGGAAAAGTCCACTTCTTGGAAGTTAGAAAAAGCTCTTAAAAATTATTTCTGAAAATTGGGGAACTTTTAACCACAATGGCACACATTTATCCCCGTTTCAAAATGGAATGGCACGTCTTATCTCTCACTGGCGCTCTATTCATCCCCTATGTGACTGCCAGAAAAAGCCAAGTGCTGCACAACCATTGAGGGAATGAATGGATCAGTGGTCAAGTCAAACATGCAGCTGCAATCTAATGGGGATGAAAGTTTCCCATTCTGACAATAAGTGCAGTATCGCCCTGTCACACGCCAAAACCCGAAAATGTCGCCTTACCGATTGCCCCCGATTACTGAGCACTGCTCAGGAATCAGGGGACGAGAGATGAGCGATTTATTGCCGCAAAATTCCCCAATCACACGCTGCAACCGTGAGGCAATTTCACGGCGATTGCACCGGGGCGACATATCGCCTTTATGATTGCAACGTGTGACGGTGCCCCAAGATTTTATTACTTTTCTATCTACTGGCTAAAATGAACATTTTTTACCTTATCATACTGCAGATGAAGACTGTGCATAGAAGGGCTGATCAGTGATGATTTAAAGGAGCAAAGTGTGTATCAAGGGGTTTAGGAATGATGGGCTGTATATAGTAAGACTAAGGAATAAGATACCACAAATGGATATTGTGTATAGAAAGGCTTTAGGAGCAATGTTGCTGTATTATAGAGGGGCAGATAAACAATGTACTGGAGAAGGGTTATATAGAGAGGGGCTGAGTAGTGACTTACTATGGGGCTGGATTGCATATAGAAGGGGCAGAGAGAATTACATTGGTATGACAATCTTCAAGATGCGGTCACCTAGCTGCACGATTCTTCAGGCTTCCTGTAGGACGGGAGATGCACTGTTCATAGATGGCTGTGAGACCAGGCTAGACTGACTACCCATAAAATAGGATACTAAACAAATTACTGGAGAATAACAAGATTAAAGTACAATATCAATATTTATGAGAGGTGCATAATAGCATATATTTAAAATGTAACTTTTAAAAAAAGGATATAAATGAAGGTATAAAAGCAGCAAAAGATAATATGACCACTGGAATTTATAATAAATTACAATTATACCTGGTTAAAAATATAAAGACGTTTTTTGAAAAATAACCTTTGTTATTAACAAAAAGTAAATGACATTAAATAATGAAAAATGTTGTTTTCCAATAAAAAAGACCAAAGCATAACTAAGGTATTTGTGTAAATCTAATTGATTAAAAAAGAGGGCCTAATGCTGCCGGTGTATTTATGCACAAATCAAAGTAACAAAATAATGAAGTACCACTCAGGTCATTAACAAATTCCATATAAATAACTACCTTAAATATTGTATGATGCACAACAATCATGTGCAACGTGTGATAAGGAAGGAAATATTTCAGAGAGGGAATAACTATGATTGCAAACATTTTTTTTAAATACAAGAGGACCAACAATTGGATTTTTCTAAATGATGATTACAAAATATGTTTCAACTTGTACAAGGCTTTGTGACAGAAGTAAAACTTTAGAATTAGATACTGTTTTACCTGTAGTTCCATACTATGCTGCATGACCCTGTAGGAAAACATATAGTGGATTGACTGCCACAGAAATTGGCATTACAGTTAGGGCCACGTCACACACACAGATATCTGTGCAGATATTGTTCGCAGATCTCTGGTTGCAGTGAAATCATGGACACATTGTAACATTTGTATACTGCCACAAAATGGAACAATGTGTCCATGATTTCATTGCAACCAGAGATCTGCGAACAATATCTGCACAATTATCTGTGTGTGTGACGTGGCCCTTAGAGAACTTGTAAGCTTTATCGAAAAATCCATTGACTTTATTTCTCTGAAAACAATTCTGAAACACTTAAAAAAAAATCCATCAATGTACCGTATGTACTTGTGTATAAGCTGACCCGTGAATAAGCCGACCCCCCTACTTTTGCCCCCAAAACCTGGGAAAACCTATTGACTTGTGTATAAGCCGAGGGTGGACCCCAGCACAGGTATACAGCCCCTAGCAGTGTGGTATACAGGCCCCCCAGTGGTATACAGGCCTCCCCAGTGGTAGTATACAGCAGCCTTCCCAGTGGTACATACAGGCCCCAGCAGTATATACAGCAGCCCCAGTAGTATACAGCAGCCTCCCCAGTGGTATATACAGGCCCCAGTGGTGTATACAGGCCCCAGTGGTGTATACAGGCCCAAGTGGTATACAGGCGCCCCCCCCTTGCTGCCGCACACCTGTAAAGGAATAGATCATTATACTTATCCCTGTCACCGCCGCCGCCGCTCTGCACCACGCTCCTCCGGGTCTTCAGGCTTCTTCCTGCTTCCTCCTCCGGAATGTTCATTCCTGTCCCTGGGGTCCTGCATAAAACAGGATCCCCACGGACAGGAAAGAATTGTGATGTGAAGGAGGCCTTAGAGCTGTGTGACTAGTGTGACTGTGCAGTGGCAGTTGTAGGAGTGGTAGGATCTGCAGAAAATTAACATGGTACAAATAAATTACTGTACATAGGAAGAGATGTCTAAAAGCAGCCGTACAATGTATAACTATAAAACATAGTTTAACATGTTCAAATTCGTGAAAGATCCTCTTTAAACAACAATATCACAAAGTTCTCACTGATGTCAGGGAGACCAGTCGATGAAAACACTGCGGGCAGCTGGCTAAAGCACTCAAACACAGTGAAATCCATGGTGCATTGCCCCCTGGGAATTTGAATATGCAAATGGTTTCCGTGGAGCCTTGTTTAAGAGTCTCAAACATGGGACTAGCCAGATATCCCCTGTTTGAGACTCTTAAACAAGGCTCCACGGACTCCATTTGCATCTTTAAACAATAATGTACTCCATTTCAGAATCTATTAAACTAAATTCAGATATAGTGGCATGTAAACATTTGGGCACCCCTGATCAAAATTACTATTATTGTACACAGACAAGTTAAAGAAGAAATTACCTCTACAAAGGAAATGTGTCATTTTTAATGTTTTGTCTTTTAATTTAGGCAAAAAAACATATATATTTATAACTTTTATATTTTAAAAATAACACAATGGAAAATGGCCGAATCCAAAATTTGTGCACCCTTGAAGATTTAAGTTCTTCTAAGTAGCTTCCTACTCTGAAAGTCAAAATGGTGGAGGCTCAAAAAGCAGGAGAAAGCTAAAAGAAGATAGCAAAGCTTTTTCAAGTTGACCTTTCCTCAGTTTGAAATGAATTTAAGAAATGGCAGTTAATTGGAACAGTGGAGGTCAAAATAAGGTCTGGGAGAAAAAGCTAAATTTCCATGAGAGCTGCTTGTAGGATTGCTAAAGAGGCAAATTAGAAATACCCACTTGATTGTGTGCTAAATCTTCCAGATGGCCTTTTTCACTGATGTTGTGGTAGATTATTCTACTGTTTAGAGACACCCGCACAAACATGGCCTTCATGAAGGAGTCATCAGAAGAAAACATCTCCTGTGCCTTCATCACAAAATTCAGAGTCAAAAGTATGCAAAAGAACATCTAAACAAGAGAGATACATTTTGTAAACAATGTGGCACAAGGAGGTTAAAATAGAACTCTTTGGCCACAATGATCAAAATTACACACGTGGTCAAACTTGTTGGTACCCCTCGTTTACCGAAAGAAAAACCAACAATGGTGACAGAAATAACTTGAATCTGACAAATGTAATAATAAATTAAAAATCTATGAAAATGAACAACCAAAAGTCATTGCTTTTCAACCCTGCTTCCACAGAATTTTTAAAAAATTAAACTCATGAAATAGGCCTGGACAGAAATGTTGGTACCCGTAACTTAATATTTAATTGCACACCCTTTTGAGGCAATCACTGCAATCAAACAATTCTTATAACTGCTAATGAGGTTTCTTCACCTCTTGACAGGTGCACCTTCTACACCTCTCAATAGCAAACTGCTCCACTTGTCTCGTATTTGAAGGCTGCCTTTTCCAGATGGCATATTTCAGCTGTTTCCAAAGATGCTCAGTAGGATTTAGGTCAGGGCTCATGGATGGCCACTTCAGAGTAGTCCAATGTTTTCCTCTTAGCCATTCTTGGGTGTTTTTAGCTGTGTGTTTTGGGTCATTTTCCTGTTGAGAGACCCATGACATGTGACTGAGACCAAGCTAGACCAAGCTTTCTGACAGTGGGTGTTACAATTCTCTCTAGAATCCCTTAATAGTCTTGAGATTTCATTGTACCCTGCACAGATTCAAGACACCTTGTGCCAGGTGCAGCAAAGCAGCCCCAGAACATAACAGAGCCTACTCCTTGTTTCACAATAGGGGCAGTGTTCTTTTCTTTTTATGCTTTATTTTTCCATCTGTGAGCATAGAGCTGATATGCCTTGCCAAAAAGTTCCATTTTTGTCTCATCTGTCCATAGGACATTCTCCCAGAAGCTTTGTGACTTGTCAATATGTCGTTTGGCAAATTCCAGTTTAGCTTTTTTTATGATTTTTTTCAGTAATTGTGTCCTCCTTGGTTGTCTCCCATGAAGTCCACTTTGGCTCCAACAACGGACGGTGCGATCTGACACTGATGTTCCTTGACCTTTAAGTTCATGTTTAATTTCTTTGGAAGTTTTACAAGGCTCTTTTGCTATCATTTGTATTGTCTGTCTCTTTGATTTGTCATCAATTTTCCTCCTGTGGCCACATCCAGGGAGGTTGGTTACAGTCACATGGATCTTAAATTTCTGAATAATATATGCAACTGTAGTTACCGGAACATCAAGCTGCTTGGAGATGATCTTATAACCTTTACCTTTAACATGCTTATCCATAATTTTCTTTCTAATCTGTTGAGACAACTCTTTCCTTTGGTTCCTCTGGTCCATGTTGAGTGTGGTACACACCATGTAACCAAACAGCACAGTGAGTATTTGTAGCCCTATACACAGGTCCACTGACTGATTACAAGATTGTAGACACCTGTGATGCTAATTAGTGGACACACCTTGATTTAACATGTCCCTTTTGTCACATTATTTTCAGGGGTACCATCATTTATGTCCAGGCCTATTTCGTGAGTTTATTTTGTTAAAACATTCTGTGGAAGCAGGGTTGAAAAGCAATGTCTAAGTATCATTTGTTTATTTTCATAGATTTTTTATTTATTATTACGGTACTTTTGTCAGATTCTGGCCATTTCTGTGACCATTGTGGGTTTTTCTTTCATTAAACGAGGGGTACCAACAATTTTGACCACCTATGTATGAGTGGAGAAATAAGGGCAGAAAATTTCAGGAAAAGAATATCTTACCAAGCATTAAGAATAGGGGTGGATGAATCATACTTTTGGGTTTTGTTGCAGAAAATGGCACAGGGAATGTTTCAAAGGCAGAGGGAAGAATGGATTCAATGAGATTTCAACAAATTCTTAATGCAAACATAACGCCATCTTTAAACTGCTGAGATTGAAAAGAGGATGGATTCTACAATTGGATAAGATCCTAAAAACATGTTAAAATCCACTTAAACAACCTCAAAAGATGCAAGCTGAAGACTTTACAATGTGCCTCACAGTCACCTGATCTGAACATTATTGAAAATCTGTGACTAGACCTCAAAAGAACAGTGCATGCAAGATGACCTATTGCCTAAAATAGAAAGGAAAGGTGTCATCTTTAACAGTATGCCTTTACGAGATCATTTTATCTTCAACTAAACTGTTCACAATACCACTAATTATTACCAGGGGTGCCCAAACTGTTACATACCACTGTATCAGTGGCTTTCAAGCATGATTCCATCAAAATAATATATGAAGAACCATATTTTCTCCTTAAATCCATATATGCATGGTAAGAGTCAATTTCCCAGTATGGGAAAGTTTTACTTACCCTCTCTTTCAAATCCTCAATATAGCACTTAACAAAAAATACCTTATACCATGGCATCTCACTAACCAGTTCAAACAACCTCCTTGTTAAACATAATTAGGTAATTCAAACACCATTAACCCCTTCACGACCAAGGACGAACCTGTACATCCAAAAAGCCAGCTTGTTCCCAACCAGGGAAGTACGGATTCATCCTGGAGCAAACAGCACCCTGGCTGTG
Organism: Allobates femoralis; assembly: GCA_033576535.1. Classification (NCBI taxonomy): domain Eukaryota; kingdom Metazoa; phylum Chordata; class Amphibia; order Anura; family Aromobatidae; genus Allobates; species Allobates femoralis. The sequence continues at coordinate 195,414,531 of JARQOC010000005.1, read as the reverse complement.
GTAACTGGAATCTATTCACAGGATACACACTGTGATTCTATTCACAGGATACCGGAGTTCGACCACCCAGGGGAATGGAGTCCCCACCCCGCAACCACGATCACCATGATTGTCTGTTCAATTCAGAATAGCCAATTTAAGCAATTGTAATGAGAAGGCAATGAATTGACCTGATTATTACTTTTCAGCTATCATTGAGGCTGTAAAAGCATCTTCCATTGCCTGGAGCAATGAATGGGCCCTCCAGCCCTAAAGGAAGTGATCACTCCCATCAGCAGTATGGTGGCGGCGTGAGCCACCTGTGCCCACACTGCCCGCTCATCCACAGCCTCATCCCCTGCATGGGGGAGATCAGGCTGAGGAGAAAGAGCTTGACACAACCAGGAACACGGTCGCTGTCACTGGCTTTATCACCCCCTAACTGCTGTAATCTTACTGATTAGAGCAGTTAGGGTCGGGGAAGAGAGAACACTATCTCACCTGTCTCCCCTCACTGATCAATCCATCGTAATGTAATTGTGATTGGCCGATCATCGCCATGGTGACCTCATGTTGCCATGGCAACCTGACCTTGCCATGGCAATATCCAGTCACCTGAACCAAACTATGTGATCTTTTGTAATTGAGCATACAGTACTGACAGCTGCACTGTATAGATTATCACCATACAGTGCATCTGTAATCATTATGACCCCAAAGATTGCAGCAAGAGGACACTTGATCCCTTGCTGCAGTCTCTAGATGTAGTAGAGATGATTGAGTGTCATGGGACCATCATTGTGGATTGCCATCAGAGAATATGTGGGAGTAATAAAAATGGAGTTGCTATGTGTTAGTGTTTTTTGTTCTAATAAAATAATTTTCTGTGTTGTGTATTATTTACCATTTACTTAGGCTGGTTTCACACTACGATTTTAGCAGTTCCGATGCTGTCCGATAAAAATCGGACAGCATCGGAACAATTTTTGCCTCCATGCAGCCCTATGGGCATCGGACCGAATTGGATGTGCACTAAATGGCATCCAATTTGGTCCGATCCGATTCTGTCCGATTTTTTTATCGGTGCAAAGATTGGAGCATGCTCCGATTTTTGCACCGAAAATAAAATCGGACAAAATCGGATCGGACCAAATCGGATGCCTTTTAGTGCACATCCGATTTGGTCCAATCAACATGGGGCCCTATGGAGCAGGGTCCGAGGAAACATCGGATGTGTCCTCGGACCCAATTTTACTATACTGAGCATGCTCAGTACAGTAAAACTGCTCCAAACTGGGAGAGCAGGGGTCAAAAAAAAAAGTATAAGCTCACCTATCCCCGAGGCCCTCGCCGTCTCCCGCAAGCTCCCGGTGTCCTCGCGGTGTCTGCAGGGGTCTTCTTCCTCTGTACAGGACCTGCCGTGATGTCACAGTCACGTGACCGCAGGACACCGGGAGCCTGCGGGAGACGTCGGGAGCTGGCGGGGGCCTCGGGGATAGGTGAGCATATACTTTTTTATTGTTTGTTTTCAGCCCGGAGGCAACGATTTAATGCCGGAATCGGATGTCTATTTGGCATCCAATTCCAGGCATCAGAAGGGAGCCAATGCTGTCTGATTTTATCAGACAGCATCGGCTCCCTTCAAAATCATAGTCTGAAAGTAGCCTTAGAGGTTCCTAATGGCTGGGTCTAATATTGGTCCAACATTAGGAACTTCAGGCTTAGTGTCAGCTGCAATGCAAAGTAAAAAATTACCCCTTTTTTACCCAGTTTATCAAAGGCATCAAGGCAACTGGAGAGTCAGGTGCCGCACCAGAAAATGGCTCTTCAATGAATGCACCATTTTCTGGGATGGCTGTGGGCGGCAATTTGCAGTGTTGTGGACCCAGAATGCTTGGGCTTCGCCATGCTGAGGATTACATACAGTAGTAACATAGTAACATAGTATTTAAGGTTGAAGGAAGACCTTAAGTCCATCTAGTTCAACCCATAGCCTAACATGCTGATCCAGAGGAAGGCAAAAAAAAAAACCCATGTGGCAACACTAAGCTCCACATTGGGGGAAAAAAATTCCGTCCTGACTCCACATACGGCAATCAGACTAGTTCCCAAAAATATGGCAAAGTCCCATGTTGTTTCTTTGTAAATTATTTCTATAAATAATTAAAAAAAAGGATTTTGGTGTATTTTTGTTTACCAGCCAGGTAAAACAAAGCAGCTGGGGTGGGTGGCAGCCTGTTCATGCCTGTTATACCTGTGCAGATGACCAAAAATGCAGTGGAACCCTATGTCATCAGAAGAAAAATGCACAACAAATTCTCACTGTGTGAACAGTGATGTTTATTTTCTGAGTATTTTGGGGCTGACATTGAGCTCTATTGGTTAAAGTCGCAGAAAAATATGCTGAAATAATTGACATGCTGCACATTTTTCCACTGGAAAATTAGTGACATTTCCGCCACTTTGCAGGAAAGGTAGTGAATTGTGAAATTGTGAAAAGTACGAGCAGTGCTAAAATCGGCACATAGCTGAAAATGCACAGCCATGACAGTCTTCTGGCATCGCACTGTTTCTCAATGCTGCTCTTAGATGTGCCATTAATGGCCTTACAGTATCACACATCTTTTTGCCTGCTCTTGCATATATTTCTTTTGAGACTACTGTCATGCTACCTACACAAATCCTGCCAGAAGGTTCAGATTCAGAAATGCAGCAGGGACCCAGAAATGATCACTGTGAGTTATGGATTTTACAGAACTAAGTACATAATATTAGGCTACCACTTTAGATCAGAAGAGGCCGGTCCTTGATTAGGAAATTATCAAGGACCCCCTTGCTTCTTTGGTTGGAAATTACTGAGGACATCATTCACGTGACCTTCTGATTGTTTTGCAGTGGAAACATCATGGCCAACATTGTCACAATCTGTGAAAATGAGAAAATGTGCAATAGGGTCTTATCTCCAGATGAAGAGGTGAATGAATGTGTGAGCAAAACTGCTCACCTGGTCTGGTTGTGTCACCCACAACCAGTATAATAGCCAGAAATCAATGTAGTCGCCTGTAAAAGACAACTGCCGCACCTACACAGATAACCGCGGCGAAAAACCTGTAGATCTGTAGGACAAAGTGCCGTTGTGTCCGTGCTGCCGTCAAAAGGATCACCAGAGACAAGAGAGAATCTGGGCTGAATTGTGTCTTTATTCTTCCGACGCGATTCGGAACCTTCACCTGGCTCCTTCCTCAGGTAATGTCCCTGAGGAAGGAGCCAGGTGAAGGTTCCGAATCGCGTTGGAAGAATAAAGACACAATTCAGCCCAGATTCTCTCTTGTCTCTGGTGATCCTTTTGACGGCAGCACGGACACAACGGCACTTTGTCCTACAGATCTACAAACATTGCCACAATGACATTTCTGTGGAAAGTAGGTATGCACTGCTTATATTTTCAACAAGAGCCTGACCTATTTAAGCAAGGGTGTAAAGGTTCCCTTACATTGGAATTGGTCAAGTTCAAAGGGTGAAAAAGATTTGGGTAACCCAAAGAGCTTTTTGGATAGGACCAAGAAAATAGGACAATGATCAATGAGGTGAAGAAAAAAAAAACATAATTGCTGATTTTTTAAACTCTTTGAATCCAAACAAATCCAAGATTCCTTCCAGTGGATATGTATTGTCTGCATTCACCATCTGGACACACCATACCACCCACTTGATCTGCATTAATAAGGTTAGAATGAAGCTTTATTAAAGAGAATCTGTCACCGGGTCTTTGTTCTTCCATCTGAGATCAACATAATGTAGTAAAGGGACCCTGATTCCAGGGATGTATCACTTGTTAGGATTTCTGCTGTCATTTTTATAAAAGGGTTTCCAGTATTTTCACATTGAGTTTGTTGATTACTTACATATACATTGTGTCATTTCTTCATTTATTTCCGCTTGTGCCTAAAATGGTATAAAAGCGAGATTATGTTTCTTAGAATGTTGAAGGCTTATGAAAGATGCATTAGATTATTTTTATTATTTTAAAAGGAAACTTGTTTTAAGGCACCCACATCTGTTTCTGATCAACTGGATGTTATTACACTTCGTGATGAAAAAGTGAAATATTTTACCACAAGCTTATAATTATAAATAGAAATACTTTTAATTATATCCACATTGACGATGGCAAGCTCACCAGCCACTGTTGCTGAAAAGGGATACTACAGTGCAGACAACCGGAGGTCATTAATTCTAGTTTTAAAGCGCACATTTGGCCTGGATAAATTCAATACGGGTTAGATATTAAATATTTTAGTGATTCAAGGGAAGAGAATGTTGCAAGATTTAAAATGTATTGATTTTCTTGTTATTCTAGTGAGAAAAAAGATCAATAAATATCAAATCTTGAAATGTTCTTTTCCACTGGTGTTTTTTTTATTCTGTTCACCTGTTTCTTAGTTCTTTCTATTTTCTTGCAAATGTAATAATTGGCAGTAATATAAGCCACTGCAATTCTTTTAGAGTTAGTCACTAGTGATGGGTGAACCCAAACTATACAGTTTGTTGTACGTACCGAACACCTTCTGTCCGTGCACTGACCCCCAACACAAACTTCTCAAGGACATCCGTGTTACTGTTCGGGTTAAGCCAGGGCAGAATGAAACAAAATGAGCATTAATGAGTTAAATCATACTTACCATGCTTCCATACCACTCACAAATTTCCTTCTTGTTCTTGCACTTATTAAGCCTCATACATATTCTCTGCATCCTCCATCCTCCCTCTGAGTGGTTGCACTTAGATGCCCTCTGTGCCAGTGTCTCTGGTTGCAGTCAGACACCCTCCTTACCTGTGTCTGTGATTGGTATCCCTAGCAACACACATAGACACACACTAATGAAAAATTAACTAATAATAATAATAATAAAAAGGCCTGGGGTCACCCATATTTTTGATTTGCATCACTTATGAAGGAGACAACTGCAACCTGCAGCCTTCAGCTGTGCGCTTTGTGTGCCATGTCCTGCAATCCGGCAGCGGGTTCAACGTAGTTCATTGATGGGAGCAGGGAAGCTCCCTTGCAACATCATCGCTTATCACAGTGGCTGTCAGTGTGGTCCCAGAAGCTGCTTTTTCCATCTCTACTATCTTCTTGATTGTAGCAGTGCTGGGATCCTAATGGGTCTTGACTTGGGATTATTTTGGACCTTAGATGTTTTTGGTGTTAAAAAAGTCGAGAAACAGGGTATGTGGGTTTTGCATTTCAAATAAAGGATTTTTCAGTGTTTGTAATTATTTCTTTTGACTTACAGGCTAGTAATGGAGGGTTCTCATACATCCCTACCCATCACTAACCTAGGGCTTGATGGCAGTTCGAAGGTGTGATAATTGACAAATCACATCTGTTATTAACCCCTTGCATTATCCTGATTGCCACCACACCACGCAATGGGGAAGAGCTGGGTAAAGCACCAGAATTTGGTGCATCTAATGAACATGACAAATTCTGTAGATTGTAGATTGTAAGCTCTTATGAGAAGGGTCATTATTATTTTTGTTTTAATCATTGTAGTTGTGACATAACACCCACAAACCATAACAGCAAAATCTGAACTACAATATGGTGCTCCTTTTTTTCTGAGCATTGCACTTTGCCTCAAAAGTAGTTTTTGACCACAAATGGTATATCGCCTTCTTCAGAAGAAATTGCATAACACATATTATAATTTGTTTTCTCCCATTACCTCTTTCGAAAACTAAAAACTTAAGGCTAAATTAACATTTTAGTGCAAAAAATTGTAATTTTTTCAACCCAATGTTATACAATTCTGTGAATTGCTTCAAGGTTAAAAATGATTAATAATCCCCTGGATGAATTCAATGAAAAGTGTAGTTTCCAAAATGGGGTCACTTGTGGGGGTTTCAAATTCTGGCATGTCAAAATTTCCTCAAAAGGGACATGGCATCTGTAATCTATTTCAGCCAAAATGGTTCTTTTTCCCTGCTGAGCCATGGCCTTGCATACAAATAGTAGTTTTCCACCACATATGGAGTCTTGGCATATTCGGTAGAAATTGCAAAACAAATTAAGGTGCAATTTCTCCCGTCACCCTTGATAAAATGCTAAATTTAGGGCAAAACCAACATTTTTTTGCGGAATATTGTTATTTTTTTATTCTTACGGTGCAACGTATTAATAATTTGTGAAGCACCTTGGGGTTTAAGATACTGACGACACATCTAGATTTGTTTCTTGAGGGGTCTAGTTTTCAAAATGTGGTCACTTGGGGGTTTACACTGTTTAGGCACATCAGGGGCTCTCCAAATGCGATTTGACATCTGCTAATGATTCCAAACAATATTGCTCTAACAAAGTCAAATGTTGCTCCTTCCCTCCTGAACCCAGCTGTGCACCCATACAGTGATTTTTCACCACATATGGGGGATTGGTGTGCTCAGGAGAAATTGCACAAAAAAATTGTTTGGTGTATTTTCTCATGTTACCCTTCTAAAAAAGAACAAATTGATGCTAAAGCAACATTTTTGTGAAAAAAAATAATTCATTTTAATCTTACACATTGCGTGAATTCTTCTGAAGCACTCCGCGTTATCCTGTATGTTTAAAAAAAGTATACTTTTAAATGTAAGTACATTTTGGCTTGTGTTTGACTTGTGGTTAGATGCGTTTACCAATGCATCTCTATGGCATCATTAACACAAGCAAACGCAAGTGTTACATTGCATTAACACTGCTGCTGTTAAACGAACGCATCCGTCCAGATGGAAAGCAAAAACGTGATGTGGACCTGGTCTTATAAACTTTTTGGATGTAGTTTTGAGAATTCTAAGGGGTGCAGTTTTTAAAATTGTGTCAATTCTGAGTATTTTCTGTCATATAAGTCCTTCAAAGTCACTTCAAATGTGATGTGTTTCCCCAAAACATTTTTGTTACAAAAATGAGCCTAAGCCCCCTGATGACACCAGTGTGGTAAAACATGTTGGTAAGGTCAATGTATGATTTTTACTTATGCTAATGCACAGATAACCTCTGTTTTTTAAACCAGTATGGCTATAAATGCTATTAACTGGCTGGTTATAGCCTGATACTTATAGTCTCTAAAGAAATAGAGTTTGAAATCCATAAGTGGAATAGAGGGCAGAGATAGCGTGATACACAGAGATGTGGAGGGAGATTTTGGGGAGTAGAGAACTGTGGAGGGCTTTGTTGGTGAGAGTGATAAATTTATGTCAGACCCTGTAGCGGATCGGCAACTAGTGTAATGATTGGCACAGGGAAAAGGCATCAATGTAGTGGGTGGAGATCAATATGATCCTGGCTGCTGCTTTCAGGATGGATTGGAGAGAGGAGGGTTTAGAAGAGAGAGACCGATTAGTAGAGAGTTACAATAGTCATGTCGAGACTGAATACCATCAACAGTAAGAGGTTTTTCAGAATCAAAGGTAAGAAAAGTTCAAATTCTTGAAATGTTTTTGATATGCAGGTGATATGAGCAAGCAAGTGATCGGATGTAGGGCATGAAGGAAAGATCAGAGTCAAATATAACCCAAAGATCGCGGACATGCTGCTGGGAAGTAATGGTAGAAACTCAAATGTAGAGGGCAATTAGGGGTTTAGCAAGGTGAGAAGAACAAGGAAACACAAGGAGTTCAGTGTTTGATAGATGCAGTTTTCAATAGAGTATAATATGATGTTAGAGTCAGGGGACAGACAATCATTGGTAATTTTTGTCATACAAAGGTAATGTCAGGAGATGATGTGCATAATTGGGTGTCATCAGAATATAGATGGTACTGAAAATTTAATCTATGAATGGTTTGTTTAATGTGGTAGTGTATGGGGAGAGGAGGAGGGGGCCAAGGACTGAACCCTTAGGAACTCCTACAGCAAGGGAAAGAGGAGAGGTTGGAGAACCAAGAGAACAGAGCCCTTGAACCCAGAGTATAGCGAGGAGGAGTTGGAGATTCACAGTGTCGAAAGATGCAGGAAGTAGGCCGAGAAGATGGTGCAGGAAGTAGGCCGAGAAGATGTGAGAAGCCTGGTAACTTCGTCTTCTTTCACTGGTGCAAAGAGAGAGAAAATGAGCTAGATAAATTGCAAGAGGGAAGAAAATGTATGATACTAGGGGATTGGGAGAATTTTTTTCTGGCAGATATGGTCAATTTTTTCTATGAAACAATTGGCCAGATCATCTGCTTATCTGACGTATGATAAGAAGCCAAACCAGAAACTCCATTTGCAGAAACATGTTTCAGATTGTGCCCATTTCGTTGTCTAGTTTTTGTACTATTAAATACTATAGTTAAGGGTGCAGGCACAGTGGCATCAAACTCCCGCAAGTACAATGAGAGAAAAACTCGCATTGCACTTGGACCAATGTTAAACAATCTGTCAAGTCAGATTGTTACTTTTTTCCTCCGCTGAACTCTCATTGCGAGTCAAATGCAAGTCAAATTGCAGCCATGCTGTGATTGTATGAGAGTTTAACGTGCAAGAGGCCAATGAAAGTCTATGGGTGCAAGAAAAAAATCACACACAGACAGTGCACTAGACAGTGCACTGGACAGTGCACTGCAAGTTTGTAGCATGGGCTTTCCAATGCTAGCAAAAATTAGAATAGACAGTTAGATACATACACTACCGTTGAAATGTTTGGGGTCACCCAGACAATTTTGTGTTTGCCATGAAAACTCATACTTTTATTTATCAAATGAGTTGCAAAATGAATAGAAAATATAGTCCAGACATTGACAAGGTAAGAAATAATGATTTTTATTTAAAATAATAATTTTCTTTTCAGTTGTTCTACATCTCACAAATGTTCTTCTGTGTGATCCAAACACCTCAAACTTTGATTAGTTTGTCCATAACCCTTTTTTCCAATCTTCCTCTGTCCAATGTCTGTCTTCTTTTGCCCATATTAATATTTTCCTTTTATTAGCCAGTCTCAGATATGGCTTTTTCTTTGCCACTCTGCCGTAAAGGCCAGCATCCCGGAGTCGCCTCTTCACTGTAGATGTTGATACTGGCGTTTTGCGGTTGCTATTTAATGAAGCTGCTAGTAGAGGAGCTGTGAGGTGTCGATTTCTCAAACTAGAGACTCTAATATATTTGACTTGTTGCTCAGTTGTGCAGCGGGGCCTCCCACTTCTCTTTCTACTCTGGTTAGAGCCTGTTTGTGTTCTCCTCTGAAGGTAGTAGTACACACCGTTGTAGGAAATCTTCAGTTTCTTGGAATAGCCTTCATTTCTAAGAACAAGAATAGACTGTCAAGTTTCACATGAAAGTTCTCTTTTTCTGGCCATTTTGAGAGTTTAATAGAACAATCAAATGTAATGCTCCAAATTCCAACTAGCTCAAAGGAAGGTCAATTTTAAAGCTTCTCTAATCAGCCAAACTGTGATTCAACTGTGGTAACATACATGTACAAGGGTTTTCTAGGGTTTTCTAAACATCCATTAACATTCTTACACAGTTAGCAAACACAATGTACCATTAAAACACTGGAGTGGTGGTTGTTGAAAATGGACTTCTCTACACCTATGTAGAAATTGCATTAAAAACCAGGTGTTTGCAGCTAGAATAGGCATTTACCACATTAACAATGTATAAAGTGTATTTCTGTTTCATTTAATGTTAGCTTCATAGAAAAAAATGTGCTTTTCTTTAAAAAATAACGAAATTTCTAAGTGACCCTAAACCTTTGAACGGTAGTGTAGATAGATAGATAGATAGATAGATAGATAGATAGATAGATACAGTTTCTCAAAATGTTTTGCAGCACTCCAAAGTGATGGACAGATAGATAGATAGATAGATAGATAGATAGATAACTAGAAAAAATTCTCTGCAGCACTTAGTTACTACCAATGATGCACAAATGCTAATAAGCAGTATATATTTGAGGAAAAAATTAAAAACTTACCGTATATACTCGCGTATAAGCCGAGTTTTTCAGCCCAAAAATTGGGCTGAAAAGTGCCCTCCTCGGCTTATACGCGAGTCATACGGTCCCCCTCAAAGTTTGGCGCCCCCACCTCAGTTTCTGGGCCCCCCCGCATGCAGCGCTGCGCATATACATTACCTGTCTAGCAGCTGTCACCCTCCGGTGGTGGATCGTGGCTCCCGGCTCCGGGCTCCATCTTCCTCGCTGACTTCCTGCTTGTCAGGTGACCGGCCGGCGTCGCGATGACGTCATCGCGCTGAGCCCCGGTCACAAAGCAGGAAGTCAGCGAGGAAGATGGAGCCCGGAGCCGGGAGCCGCGATCCGCCACCGGAGGGTGACAGCTGCTAGACAGGTAATGTATATGCGCAGCGCTGCATGCGGGGGGGCCCAGAAACTGAGGTGGGGGCGCCAAATTATGAGGGGGGGCCCTGCTGGGGCCCTGTATACTACCACTGGGGCTATATACTACCACTGGGGCTGTATACTACCACTACTGGGGCTGTCTGTATACTACCACTGGGGCTATATACTACCACTGGGGCTGTATACTACCACTGGGGCTATATACTACCACTACTGGGGCTGTCTGTATACTACCACTGGGGCTATATACTACCACTGGGGCTGTATACTACTACTGGGGCTGAATATACCACTGGGGCTGCTGTATACTACCACTGGGGCTGTATACTACCACTGGGGCTGTATACTACTACTGGGGCTGTATGTATACTACCACTGGGGCTATATACTACCACTGGGCTGTATACTACTACTGGGGCTGAATATACCACTGGGGCTGCTGTATACTACCACTGGGGCTGTATACTACTACTGGGGCTGCTGTATACTACCACTGGGGCTGTATACTACCACTGGGGCTGAATATACCACTGGGGCTGCTGTATACTACCACTGGGCTGTATACTACCACTGGGGCTGTATACTACCACTGGGGCTGTATACTACTACTGGGGCTGCTATATACTACCACTGGGGCTGAATATACCACTGGGGCTGCTGTATACTACCACTGGGGCTGTATACTACCACTGGGGCTGTATACTACTACTGGGGCTGAATATACCACTGGGGCTGCTGTATACTACCACTGGGGCTGTATACTACTACTGGGGCTGCTATATACTACCACTGGGGCTGAATATACCACTGGGGCTGCTGTATACTACCACTGGGGCTGTATACTACCACTGGGGCTGTATACTACCACTGGGGCTGTATACTACTACTGGGGCTGAATATACCACTGGGGCTGCTGTATACTACCACTGGGGCTGTATACTACCACTGGGGCTGAATATACCACTGGGGCTGCTGTATACTACCACTGGGGCTGTATACTACCACTGGGGCTGTATACTACTACTGGGGCTGTATGTATACTACCACTGGGGCTGTATATACTACTGGGGCTGCGTGTATACTACCACTGGGGCTGCTGCTGTATACTACCACTGGGGCTGCTGTATATTCCTCTGGGGCTGCTGTATACTACCACTGGGGCTGCTGCTGTATATACCACTGGGGCTGCTGCTGTAACACTGCTGGGGTCTGTATATACCACTGGGGAGGCTGCTGTATACCACACTGCTGGGGCTGTATACCTGTGCTGGAGTCCACCCTCGGCTTATACGCGAGTCAATAAGTTTTCCCAGTTTTTGGGGGCAAAAGTAGGGGGGTCGGCTTATACACGGGTCGGCTTATACACGAGTATATACGGTACGTTTTTTTAAAAAAACTCAAAAATCTTCGTTTTTTATTTTCTTGGGTTCTTGGTACAAACATTGGCCAATGTCCGTTTGCTCATCAGCTGCAACAAGGCGACCCCAGGTCTGATGAGTCCTAACGCTGACATCCCTGCCCTCCTTGTCCTCCCTATCCCACTTCTAACTGGGCGGACACCATCTCAACCTAAGGCCACCTGTGGGTGATGAGGGTGCAAAGTTGTCCAGTCCAGTCATGGAGCCAGATTCTCCATTTGTTATACACAGAAACAGAAAAAACTGCACAGCACTCACAGACACAATGTGAACTGGTGCCAGCAGGGATTCTGGGTCAAATAAGTAGAAAAAATCCTCTGCAGCACTCCGTTACTAACAATGATGCACAAATGCTAATAAGCAGTATATATTTGAGGAAAAAATTAAAAAACGTACGTTTTTTTAAAAACGTACGTTTTTTTCAAATAATTCAAACATCTTCGTTTTTTATTTTCTTGGGGTTCTTGGTACAAAATTGGCCAATGTCCATTTGCCCATCAGCCGCGACAAGCCATGACTCATCAGACCTGGGGTCTCCTTGTCGCGGCTGATGAGCAAACGGACATTGGCCAATATTTGTACCAAAAACCCCAAGAAAATAAAAAACGAAGATTTTTGAGTTTTTTGAAAAAAACGTAAGTTTTTAAATTTTTTCCTCAAATATATACTGCTTATTAGCATTTGTGCATCATTGGTAGTAACTGAGTGCTGCAGAGAATTTTTTTCTAGTTATTTGACCCAGAATCCCTGCTGGCACCAGTTCACATTGTGTCTGTGAGTGCTGTGCAGTTTTTTCTGTTTCTGTAGATAGATAGATAGATAGATAGAGAGATAGATAGATAGATAGATAGATAGATAGATAGATAGATAGATAGATAGATAGATAGAGAAATAGTATAGCTAGATCGGGCTTACCAGTCTCCAGCTGCTACGTCCAGGGTATTTTCTGCACTGTCAGACAAACACCCAATCACAGACGCTCACACTCTGGCTGTTGTATTCAGACTGGATTTCTTCAATCGAAACAGTGATTCTGCTTGGTTGCCATACACATTAGTGTATGGCAACCAACCTGCCGTCACAGGAAGTTAAATAAATAATTAAAAAAGAAATGCGTGGGGTTTGCAGTATTTTTAAGTCTAGCCTGATGAAAGCAGACAGTTGCGAGCTGCCACCCTCAGCTCCATAATTTTACCTTGGCTGGAAAAAAAAATGTGTTGGCTCCGCCCTGTTTATAGTTACCAAGCCAAGATAAAACTAGGCAGCTGAGGGCTGGTAATCTCAGTGGGATGAGGGCCCATTGTTTTACGGCCCCATCACACTAAAGAACAGTAACCCACAGTCACCTCTGAAAATTGCGCATTTATAAGAAGCAACATTTACAGGTGCTGTACCAAGCTATTCCAGCGGCCCTGGTGGCAGGCTGGATAATAAGGGGTTAATACCAGCTTTGTTTTACCAGCTGGTATTAGGCCCTGAGATTCTTAATGTCAGGCCAAGTTAGACCCAGCCATTAAGAATCTCCAATAAAGTTTTTTAAAAAAGACACCACACAGAGAAAAAGATTTATTAGAAGTAAATACATAGACACACTTAGAGATGCCATCTTTATTACTCCTTCCCCACCCACGCACCACTCCACCAGAGTGGTCTTCTGTCTACTTCAACTGATGCAACTCTACTATATCAGAGAGCACAGGGAGGAAGAATTTTTCACTCCCCCCATGCTCGCGGATCACTCAATGACTGAGCAGAGACTGCAGTGTAGTAAGCAGTGATGTCACCACTGCCATAGTTGCCATAGTAACGCAGCTCCTGAATGAGCCGGGTCATTCAGGAGTGGCGTGAATAGCAGTGCTGGTAATAAGGTAGTTAATATTGGTGATCCAAGGACAGACAGCATAACAACCTTTTTCTTTGTTTCATCCGGGGAATAAACAAGCCAGAAAGGGAAGGGGAACGGGAACACAAGGACAACAGTTGCAAATTAAAGAAGTGGTAGTGTGTAAATTGGGCACCAGAGAAGATGCCAGAAAGTGTGATTGTTCTTAGGGTAGTTTAATCATATCACAACGCGTTTTGGCTGTAAAGCCTGCCTTCATCAGGTGTACAGGGGGATTAGTGTGTGGTGCTGTGTTTGAGAAGACTGCTCGGAGTTTCAAATTTGAGGGCCTTGCTCACAGGACCTGCAGTGAGCTGCCCTGTACCTGGAAGCACTGGACCTACTTATTGTGTAGCGAAAAACCATATACTGCAAATCCTGATTGTACGGCCGGTACAACCAGGACAGGTTAGGGAATTCTAACCCCCCACAAGACCAGCAAGTAATGCCCTTAGGAGCACCCCGCTTGTCTATTTTCCTCACAAGGACCACAGTGGCTGTTTCTCACCCAGCTGGTGCTTCTACAGATCCAGACCCTGTAGAAGCACCAACTGGGTGCAAAACAGCCACTGTTGTCCTTGTATTTCTGCTCCCCCTCCCTCACTTGATTGTCTACCCCTGCATGACATAAATAAAAAGATTCTTATGATGAGTGCAATCTTCTTTCTGCTACCTATGTGGATTACTTATCCATTTCCATTCTGCCCTTTTCAAAATCTGAACTTTTGTGTCATCTGTCTACACACTCCATGCTTTTAATAGCACTGTATCTGTACTTGTACAGATCCTGGCTGGTCACTAATTCATGCAGCATTATAAGAATCCACTTTTTATTATATTGATGGCTGGACCATGTATGACAAGCACATTTTACCAATTACTTTTTGTGCTTCCCCTATTTCCTCATAGATTGTAAGGCCCCCTTTACACCATGATTTTTTCTTGTCCATGGGGATCCTGTTTATGCAGGACCGCACAGACAGAAATGGACAGGCCCGGATGTGAACTCCAGATGCCATTTCTCTGTCTGGATCCATGAGTTTGATGGATCTGGACACGAAGAGGTGAGAGAATCCCAGTGGTGTTGGGGCTGTGATGTCACATGGGGGAGCAAGAATCCTGTGTTTCTCCCCCTGTGTGACATGTTGGGTCTGAGTTTTGCTTTCCCAGTGTATTTACATACACTAGGAAAGCAAAATAAAAGCTAAAACATGTATTAAAAAAAAAATAAATACTTACCTCTCCGCCGGCTGTCCGGGAGCCGAGAAGACGTCCGGATGCTGCCAGGACCTTAAAGATCTGAGATTGGTCAAGGTCCTCGGCCATCTTCTCAGGTCCCAGACCGCCGGCGGAGAGGTAAGTATTTATTTTTTTATGTTTAATATATTACATAATTTAATTTCACTTTAGGAGTGTACGTAGATGCACTGCTAAAGTGAAATTACTCTGGGAAGAGCAGTCTTAGTGTACTGAGCATGCTCAGTACACTAAAATAGGATATGGGAAACAATCCTTTTTTTCTCGGATCCGAGCTCCATAGAACCCCATGTTATCCGATGCTGTCTGATTCTGTCCGCTGTTTCAAAAATCGGAGCATTCTCCGATTTTGGGGACGTGAAAACAGTGGACACAATCGGATCCCTGCAGACACAGATGGCTATTAAGCACCAATCCGTGCCAATAGCGATACATGGGGGCCAATTCGGATCCTTGGCTATCCGTCTTACAACGGATAGCCACGGATCCCAAAAAATCGTAGTGTGAAGGGGACCTTAGCTTGCGAGCAGGGCCATCCTCATGGTATCTGTTGAATTTTTGGTTACTCTGTAATGTCTCATTTTGTCTCTACATGTTCCCTTTGAATTGTAAACTGCTGCAGAAGATGTTAGCACTATATAAATAAAATTATTATTTATTATCATTATTCTATATTATAAATCAAAACATTTTGTATAATCAGTGATTGTCATAGCCCTATGTGTATGTTTGGAACACCATAGCAATATATATTGATTACATTTAGACATTACTACTGCTATATTTGTGTTAAAGAGCCCAAAAGGGGTTTGATATAGCCCGAGGAGACATCAGAATGAAGAGGCTATTTGCATAATTAAATTCCCAGAGAAGCATTCCATTCCAAATAAGTCTCCTTATGCTGCCTTAATACTTTACACAAGTTGAAATATTATGTCTTAGGCTGGAAACACACTGTGTGAGTGACATTTGAGTTACTCGCACGAGTCTCGGATCATTCACCCGGGATGGCCTCCCCCTCTCTAGCAGTGGAACTACATAGAAAAACATACCTCTAACAGTAATCTTACCAAGGAGGCAGGGGTCTGGTTGGGTGAATGATCCGAGACTCATGCGAGTAACTCACATGTCACTCGGACAGTGTGTTTCCAGCCTCACCCCTCCAAATCACACCTCCTTCTTTGCAGGGATGAGGAGCAAACATTTCAAAACAAATCTCTACAAGTGAAGAGTCTTGTGACATGGCTCATTATTAAATGTTTGATAAGGACATTTATGATTGCTTCTTCTAATAGGTGGTACTAGGGTTTAACTCCTCTTCCTCTGAAAAAGGCAATTGGTTTTTTGAAAAACCCTTAAATAAATGGCTTAAAACCATTATTATTATTATATAAATGGCTGCACAAAATAAATCATAATAATGCTAAACATAAACGGACATGAAAAATTATACATGTAGAAAGCTAGCAAAGATCACACGCCCACACAGTCATTGTAGTACATACTGTATGTAAAAGGAAGCTTAGTAATTACATCAAATAGCCTAGCTGACTCATATGTCATTCAATGAAAAGTACCTACTTTGTCTGTGATTCTATGATGCACAGATAAATATAAAGGACATAGCAAATCATGTAAACAGACCATTTCTATGTTTAACTCCTTTACAACCAGTGACAGACATAGCATGTCACAAGCAGGTGTTAGTTCCCACACCATGATGTGCAATGTCCCTCATGGCTTTAAACTGTCACAGTATTCCAGCTGACCGGCATGGGAATTCATCAGTCCCTGTATGCAGATAGATGTGGTTTGTACTCAGTCAATGACTGATTGATCACAGCAAGATTGTGTAGCAGGTGCTGAAATATCAGCACTTCCCTGACCAATCACTGTAGGAGCTTGGCATAGCTGACAGCTGAGATCTGAGATCCTACAGTTACAGTCATGGTCAGCATGCGCTCCACCCTTGGCTGATCAACCCTCCAGATGACGCAATTGATAGCAATTTCCGCATTAGAAAGTTTGTTGGAGTGAGCTCTCTCACCTCCATCGGCACCCCAGTGACAAAATCACAAGGAGCTGATGTTTGTCTTGGCAACTAGAGGTCAAATAATAACCTAATGGTGTGCTATGTATGGTGGCCTGTTTGGCCAGATTACACAAACATGCAATTTTTCAATATACCGTATATACTCGTGTATAAGCTGAGTTTTTCAGCCCAAAATTTGGGCTGAAAAGTCCCCCCCTCGACTTATACACGGGTCAATACGGTACCTCAGGCTGGAGGAGGCGGGGGGAGGCTGCTGTATGAGCGGCCCCGTCACGTGGGGCCGCTCATTATATATGCACTGCTTCCCCCTGTCAATCAGCGGCAGGGGGAAGCAGTTCATATATGCCCCCCAAAAGCTGGCACTGTCCCCCCTTGTAAGGGCCCCCCCCGCTGCTTATACATTACCATCCCGGTGTTCTGATCGGCGCCGCTCCTCGGTGCTCCTTCTTCATCCTCCCGTCCTCGCTGGCTGCATCCGGGATCTCTGGCCGTCGCAGGCATATGACGTCATCGCGCGACGGCCGGAGATCCCGGATGCAGCCAGCGAGGACGGGAGGATGAAGAAGAAGCACCGAGGAGCGGCGCCGATCAGAACACCGGGATGGTAATGTATAAGCAGCGGGGGGGGGCCTTACAAGGGGGGACAGTGCCAGCTTTTGGGGGCTGTTCGTACCCCCAGGGGGCTGCTGGGTACCCCTGGGGCTGCTGGGTACCCCCAGGGGGCTGTTGGTACCCCAGGGGGCTGCTGGTACCCCCTGGGGGCTGCTGGGTACCCCCAGGGGGCTGTTGGTACCCCAGGGGGCTGCTGGGTACCCCCTGGGGGCTGCTGGGTACCCCCAGGGGGCTGTTGGTACCCCCAGGGGGCTGCTGGGTACCCCCTGGGGGCTGCTGGGTACCCCCAGGGGGCTGCTGGTTACTCCCTGGGGGCTGCTGGGTACCCCCAGGGGGCTGTTGGTACCCCCAGGGGGCTGCTGGGTACCCCCTGGGGGCTGCTGGGTACTCCCAGGGGGCCGCTGGGTACCCCCTGGAGGCCGCTGTATAACCCCTGGGGGGTGCTGTGTAACCCCTGGGGGGTGCTGTATAACCCCTGGGGGCTGCTGTATATACTGCTGAGGCCTGTATACCACTGGGGCTGCTGTATATACCACTGGGGCTGCTGTATATACCACTGGGGCTGCTGTATATACTGTGGGGTCTGTATATACACTGGGAGGCCCTGCTGTTAACCACTGGGGTTGCTGTATATACTACTGGGGCCTGTATATGCCACTGGGGAGGCTGCTGTATACTACCATTGGGGGGCCTGTATACCACACTGCTGGGGGCTGTACACCTGTGCTGGGGTCCACCCTCGGCTTATACACGAGTCAATAGGTTTTCCCAGGTTTTGGGGGCAAAAGTAGGGGGGTCGGCTTATACACGGGTTGGCTTATACACGAGTATATACGGTAATCTAAAAAAATCTCAGGTATTTCAATGCATGTTGTGAGAGTCATGTGGGATTAGTGGATGAGGGCAGATATATCTCTCCCAGGTATCTGTCCTATGCAACCTAACCTGGTCAGTATCACCTGGCTGCTAATGAATTAGTGGGAGGCGGTTGGGGTAGGTAAAAGGAGTCTGGGAGGTCGGGCGGGGCCCTCTCTCAGTCTGTGAACACAGGAGGCCTGACTGTGCATGGAGACGCATGTGAGTGAAAGCAGTGAGCTTTGGTTCGACGGTTTGGCTGAAGGGAGAAGCCCTTCAGTCTATAGTGAGGTTGTATTATGTTTAGTTAGTGCCGGACAGGCAAGGATTTTTGTTTGCTGTTTTGTTTTATTTCTGTTTGCTTTCACTGCAATAAACTCTGGCCCAGGGCCAGTGGCCTCTAAGCCTCTGCTGGTGGACTAAGTGACACACGACACATACGTGCCCTTTGACCTGGCAAAGGCGAACCCCGAGTGTGTTCTTACATATTGGTGGAGAATGTGGGCAGCACGTTAAAGTGTCAACATGGAAGACGTGGTGAAAGCGCTGGTACAATCCACAACTGTGCAGCAAGAAGCTAACCGCTTAATGACAGCCCAGCTGAGGGAACTGGTAGAAACGACCACGAGAGACCGCCAACTCCTGCAGGAGGTGGTGCAGCGCCTTGCGAGCGCATCTGAGGTGAATCCGGAAGCTGCCCAGAGGGAGATTCATGTGAGTCGGTACTGGCAGAAACTGACTACAGAAGATGATGTCGAAGCTTACCTGACCACGTTTGAACGGACAGCGGAGCGGGAAAAATGGCCGAAAGCACGTTGGGCCGGCTTGCTGGCTCCGTTTCTGGCCGGTGAGGCCCAAAATGCGTACTACGATCTGGAGCCTGAAGCAGCGCAGGATTTCGATAAACTAAAAGCCGAGATCCTGGCCCGGCTGGGAGTGACAATGGCGGTACGAGCTCAGAGAGTGCACCAATGGACTTATCAGCCCGATAAACCACCCCGATCCCAGATGTTCGACCTTATTCACCTGACGAAGAAGTGGCTACAGCCCGAGGTGTTGACAGCGCCGGAGATGATCCCAAGAGTTGTCTTGGACAAATACCTGAGAGCCTTACCGGCCGCCTTGAGAAAATGGGTGAGTCATGGAAACCCCACGACCGCAGACCAGCTCGTGAATCTAGTGGAACGTTATTCCGTGGCGGAAGGACTCATGGACGACGCCACACGTCCTCCCTCCTCCCCCTCCTCACGGGGATCGGGTAAGACTGTATCGGGGTCTAGGGGAGGGGGAAAATATTCGAAGACGGGGGAGGAAAACGGGACTGCCGGACCTATGAGGCCTAAGGGACCGAACTATGGACTAAGCAAGGGGTCTGTGAGGTGTTTTCACTGCCAAGAGGTGGGCCACATTGCTGCGAACTGTCCAGTAACTATCGAACCGATGCAGTGTGATGTCACGACCTGTGAAAAACGTGTGGCTATGGTTGCACGGGTGGTGTGTGTTGCGGCCGGTCAAGGCGATATGGAGAAACACCTGTGTGACCTGTCTGTTAATGGCACGAATGTGGTGGCGCTGTTAGACTCTGGGAGTGTGGTAACGCTGGTCAAGGCCAGTCTGGTGTCAGTCCCGACTGGTCCGTCAGATAAGTTTTCTGTGACGTGTGTGCATGGGGACACCTGCTCGTACCCCACCTCTGTCTCCTGCATTGCTACTCCATATGGGTCTGTGTATCATAAAGTGGGACTAGTCCCAGCCCTATTGCATGATGTCATTCTGGGTAGGGATTTTCCCCACTTCTGGCAGTTGTGGGAGAACCAGTTGGTACTCCGGGGGAGCGGCACAGGGGACCCTACTCCAAGGGGCCCTGAGCCACTGGAGGATGGGCCCTCAGGGGCTTCCGGGAAGCAATCCCCTGAGGACAACCTTCAGTTCCCGTTTTCAGTCATGGCTGGTGATTTCGAGGAACCCACGGCAGGGGCGGAGGTGGACAGCCATCCACCTTCCGGTTTGCTGGAATTGGAAGTTCAGAAAGACGACTTCCAAAGCGAGCAAATAAGGGATCCTACCCTGTCTCAGGCTAGAAAAAATGTCAAGGTGGTGAACGGAGTACAGGTGGATGCCGATGCTAGGCTGGCATATCCTCACATGGCCATAGAGAATGACTTTCTCTATCAGATAGAGAAAAAGGGGGAAGACACGGTGCAACGGTTGGTAGTGCCAAAACCCTACCGGCAGAGAGTGCTGGCCCTGGCACACACACACGTGATGGGAGGCCACCTGGGGGTCCAAAAAACTACCGAAAGGATATTACACTGTTTTGTATGGCCGGGCATGCACCATGATGTTCGCACGTATTGCGAGTCGTGTCCGGAATGCCAAATCACTGCACCCAGGCCCCATCTGTGTAGCCCCTTGGTACCCCTACCTATCATCGAAATCCCGTTCGAGAGGATTGGGATGGATTTGGTTGGGCCCCTCCCCAGGTCTGCACGGGGACACCAGCACATCCTTGTCATCTTGGATTATGCCACTCGCTACCCCGAGGCCATTCCTTTGCGTAACACGGCCACCAAGACCATTGCCAAGGAGCTGGTCCATGTGTTTAGTCGGGTCGGTGTCCCGAAACAGATACTCACCGACCAGGGGACCCCCTTTATGTCGAGGGTAATGAAAGAGCTTTGCAGGCTCTTACAGATATCACAGCTACGCACCTCTGTCTATCATCCTCAAACAGACGGACTGGTAGAGCGGTTCAACAAAACCCTGAAACAGATGCTCCGAAAGGTGATAGACAAAGATGGGAAGAACTGGGACTACTTGCTCCCATATTTGCTGTTTGCCATCCGGGAGGTACCCCAGTCTTCCACCGGATTCTCGCCTTTCGAACTTCTGTATGCCCGACGTCCCCGGGGTCTCTTGGACGTCGCGAAAGAAACCTGGGAGGGACAGGTTACCCCATTCAAAAGTGTGATAGACCATGTAACCCAAATGCAGGATCGTATTGCGGCCGTTATGCCCATTGTGAAAGAGCATATGATGCAGGCTCAAGGGGCGCAGAAGAGGGCTTATGACAGGGGGGCCAGGGTCCGCTCTTTCGCACCCGGAGATAGGGTGTTGATCCTGGTACCCACGGTGGAAAGTAAGTTCCTGGCAAGGTGGCAAGGCCCCTTTGAAATTCGGGAAAGGGTAGGTGAGGTAAACTACAAAGTGTACCAGCCTGGGAAAAGAAAACCCGAACAGATTTATCACGTGAATCTGATAAAACCTTGGAAGGACCGTCCGGCTCTGTCAGCGGGACTGGCCCTTCCGATCCGCACACGGAGCCTGCCCGAAGTCCAGATTGCGGAGACTCTTTCGGAGAGGCAAAAGACAGACGTCAAGCAGTTTCTCTTAAACAACCAACAGTTCTTTTCTGAGAAACCGGGACAGACTACGCTCCTTAAGCATGATATTATAACAGAGCCAGGCGTAACCGTACATGTAAAACCTTACCGTATCCCGGAAGCTCGGCGGGAAGCCGTCTCCCGAGAAGTGAAGTCGATGTTAGAGCTAGGAGTGATTGAGGAATCGCATAGTGCCTGGTCGAGCCCAATTGTATTACTCCCTAAACCAGACGGCACCATTCGGTTCTGCAATGACTTCCGGAAACTGAATGCAGTTTCCAAATTTGATGCGTACCCTATGCCACGGGTCGACGAATTGATAGATCGGCTTGGAAAAGCCCGGTATATCACGACCTTAGATTTAACGAAGGGGTACTGGCAGATTCCCCTGACGGAGGCAGCCAAAGAGAAGACTGCGTTTTCTACACCGGACGGGTTATATCAGTATGTGCATATGCCGTTTGGACTACATGGGGCACCAGCGACATTCCAAAGGTTGATGGACAGGGTCCTGAGGTCACATCGGCAGTACGCTGCAGCCTATTTGGATGATATCGTCATCTACAGCCTCGAGTGGGAGACCCAGCTCCAGAAAGTGCAAGCTGTGATAGAGGACCTGCGGAAGGCAGGTCTCACGGCCAACCCCAAGAAATGTCATATCGGGCTGGAAGAAGCCCGGTATTTGGGTTACGTTATCGGGAGGGGAATCATTAAGCCCCAGTTGGACAAGATACATGCCATTCAGAACTGGCCACAACCAATAAACAAGAAGCAAGTGAGGGCTTTCTTGGGGATTGCAGGCTATTATCGCCGGTTTATTCCCAATTTTGCAGCCATTGCGGTCCCCCTGACGGATCTTACCAAAGGGAAGGAGTCTGTCATGATCAAATGGACCACGGCAGCGGAAGAAGCCTTCCATGCCCTAAAGCTGGCTCTTTGCTCTCAACCTGTGTTGGTGGCTCCTGATTTTCTTAGTGAGTTTGTAGTCCAAACGGATGCTTCCGATACCGGTATAGGGGCAGTGTTGTCACAACTGAGGGACGGAGAGGAACATCCGGTCCTTTATCTGAGTCGGAAGCTAAATAAACACGAACGGAGGTATGCCATTGTGGAAAAAGAATGCCTGGCCATTAAGTGGGCTCTCGAGTCCCTCAAATATTACTTGGGGGGCAGGAAGTTCCGGCTGATCACCGACCATGCCCCTCTCAAGTGGATGCACTTGAATAGGGAACGGAATAGCCGGGTGACTAGGTGGTTCCTTGCCTTGCAGGCCTACAATTTTACAGTGGAGCATCGCCCAGGGGTGCAGATGGGGAATGCTGATGCCTTGTCACGGGTGCACTGGTTTGTGGGCGCCATTGCTCAGCCGGAGTGGTCTGAGCAGAGGGGGGGGATATGTGAGAGTCATGTGGGATTAGTGGATGAGGGCAGATATATCTCTCCCAGGTATCTGTCCTATGCAACCTAACCTGGTCAGTATCACCTGGCTGCTAATGAATTAGTGGGAGGCGGTTGGGGTAGGTAAAAGGAGTCTGGGAGGTCGGGCGGGGCCCTCTCTCAGTCTGTGAACACAGGAGGCCTGACTGTGCATGGAGACGCATGTGAGTGAAAGCAGTGAGCTTTGGTTCGACGGTTTGGCTGAAGGGAGAAGCCCTTCAGTCTATAGTGAGGTTGTATTATGTTTAGTTAGTGCCGGACAGGCAAGGATTTTTGTTTGCTGTTTTGTTTTATTTCTGTTTGCTTTCACTGCAATAAACTCTGGCCCAGGGCCAGTGGCCTCTAAGCCTCTGCTGGTGGACTAAGTGACACACGACACATACGTGCCCTTTGACCTGGCAAAGGCGAACCCCGAGTGTGTTCTTACATATTGGTGGAGAATGTGGGCAGCACGTTAAAGTGTCAACATGGAAGACGTGGTGAAAGCGCTGGTACAATCCACAACTGTGCAGCAAGAAGCTAACCGCTTAATGACAGCCCAGCTGAGGGAACTGGTAGAAACGACCACGAGAGACCGCCAACTCCTGCAGGAGGTGGTGCAGCGCCTTGCGAGCGCACCTGAGGTGAATCCGGAAGCTGCCCAGAGGGAGATTCATGTGAGTCGGTACTGGCAGAAACTGACTACAGAAGATGATGTCGAAGCTTACCTGACCACGTTTGAACGGACAGCGGAGCGGGAAAAATGGCCGAAAGCACGTTGGGCCGGCTTGCTGGCTCCGTTTCTGGCCGGTGAGGCCCAAAATGCGTACTACGATCTGGAGCCTGAAGCAGCGCAGGATTTCGATAAACTAAAAGCCGAGATCCTGGCCCGGCTGGGAGTGACAATGGCGGTACGAGCTCAGAGAGTGCACCAATGGACTTATCAGACCGATAAACCACCCCGATCCCAGATGTTCGACCTTATTCACCTGACGAAGAAGTGGCTACAGCCCGAGGTGTTGACAGCGCCGGAGATGATCCCAAGAGTTGTCTTGGACAAATACCTGAGAGCCTTACCGGCCGCCTTGAGAAAATGGGTGAGTCATGGAAACCCCACGACCGCAGACCAGCTCGTGAATCTAGTGGAACGTTATTCCGTGGCGGAAGGACTCATGGACGACGCCACACGTCCTCCCTCCTCCCCCTCCTCACGGGGATCGGGTAAGACTGTATCGGGGTCTAGGGGAGGGGGAAAATATTCGAAGACGGGGGAGGAAAACGGGACTGCCGGACCTATGAGGCCTAAGGGACCGAACTATGGACTAAGCAAGGGGTCTGTGAGGTGTTTTCACTGCCAAGAGGTGGGCCACATTGCTGCGAACTGTCCAGTAACTATCGAACCGATGCAGTGTGATGTCACGACCTGTGAAAAACGTGTGGCTATGGTTGCACGGGTGGTGTGTGTTGCGGCCGGTCAAGGCGATATGGAGAAACACCTGTGTGACCTGTCTGTTAATGGCACGAATGTGGTGGCGCTGTTAGACTCTGGGAGTGTGGTAACGCTGGTCAAGGCCAGTCTGGTGTCAGTCCCGACTGGTCCGTCAGATAAGTTTTCTGTGACGTGTGTGCATGGGGACACCTGCTCGTACCCCACCTCTGTCTCCTGCATTGCTACTCCATATGGGTCTGTGTATCATAAAGTGGGACTAGTCCCAGCCCTATTGCATGATGTCATTCTGGGTAGGGATTTTCCCCACTTCTGGCAGTTGTGGGAGAACCAGTTGGTACTCCGGGGGAGCGGCACAGGGGACCCTACTCCAAGGGGCCCTGAGCCACTGGAGGATGGGCCCTCAGGGGCTTCCGGGAAGCAATCCCCTGAGGACAACCTTCAGTTCCCGTTTTCAGTCATGGCTGGTGATTTCGAGGAACCCACGGCAGGGGCGGAGGTGGACAGCCATCCACCTTCCGGTTTGCTGGAATTGGAAGTTCAGAAAGACGACTTCCAAAGCGAGCAAATAAGGGATCCTACCCTGTCTCAGGCTAGAAAAAATGTCAAGGTGGTGAACGGAGTACAGGTGGATGCCGATGCTAGGCTGGCATATCCTCACATGGCCATAGAGAATGACTTTCTCTATCAGATAGAGAAAAAGGGGGAAGACACGGTGCAACGGTTGGTAGTGCCAAAACCCTACCGGCAGAGAGTGCTGGCCCTGGCACACACACACGTGATGGGAGGCCACCTGGGGGTCCAAAAAACTACCGAAAGGATATTACACTGTTTTGTATGGCCGGGCATGCACCATGATGTTCGCACGTATTGCGAGTCGTGTCCGGAATGCCAAATCACTGCACCCAGGCCCCATCTGTGTAGCCCCTTGGTACCCCTACCTATCATCGAAATCCCGTTCGAGAGGATTGGGATGGATTTGGTTGGGCCCCTCCCCAGGTCTGCACGGGGACACCAGCACATCCTTGTCATCTTGGATTATGCCACTCGCTACCCCGAGGCCATTCCTTTGCGTAACACGGCCACCAAGACCATTGCCAAGGAGCTGGTCCATGTGTTTAGTCGGGTCGGTGTCCCGAAACAGATACTCACCGACCAGGGGACCCCCTTTATGTCGAGGGTAATGAAAGAGCTTTGCAGGCTCTTACAGATATCACAGCTACGCACCTCTGTCTATCATCCTCAAACAGACGGACTGGTAGAGCGGTTCAACAAAACCCTGAAACAGATGCTCCGAAAGGCGATAGACAAAGATGGGAAGAACTGGGACTACTTGCTCCCATATTTGCTGTTTGCCATCCGGGAGGTACCCCAGTCTTCCACCGGATTCTCGCCTTTCGAACTTCTGTATGCCCGACGTCCCCGGGGTCTCTTGGACGTCGCGAAAGAAACCTGGGAGGGACAGGTTACCCCATTCAAAAGTGTGATAGACCATGTAACCCAAATGCAGGATCGTATTGCGGCCGTTATGCCCATTGTGAAAGAGCATATGATGCAGGCTCAAGGGGCGCAGAAGAGGGCTTATGACAGGGGGGCCAGGGTCCGCTCTTTCGCACCCGGAGATAGGGGTTGATCCTGGTACCCACGGTGGAAAGTAAGTTCCTGGCAAGGTGGCAAGGCCCCTTTGAAATTCGGGAAAGGGTAGGTGAGGTAAACTACAAAGTGTACCAGCCTGGGAAAAGAAAACCCGAACAGATTTATCACGTGAATCTGATAAAACCTTGGAAGGACCGTCCGGCTCTGTCAGCGGGACTGGCCCTTCCGATCCGCACACGGAGCCTGCCCGAAGTCCAGATTGCGGAGACTCTTTCGGAGAGGCAAAAGACAGACGTCAAGCAGTTTCTCTTAAACAACCAACAGTTCTTTTCTGAGAAACCGGGACAGACTACGCTCCTTAAGCATGATATTATAACAGAGCCAGGCGTAACCGTACATGTAAAACCTTACCGTATCCCGGAAGCTCGGCGGGAAGCCGTCTCCCGAGAAGTGAAGTCGATGTTAGAGCTAGGAGTGATTGAGGAATCGCATAGTGCCTGGTCGAGCCCAATTGTATTACTCCCTAAACCAGACGGCACCATTCGGTTCTGCAATGACTTCCGGAAACTGAATGCAGTTTCCAAATTTGATGCGTACCCTATGCCACGGGTCGACGAATTGATAGATCGGCTTGGAAAAGCCCGGTATATCACGACCTTAGATTTAACGAAGGGGTACTGGCAGATTCCCCTGACGGAGGCAGCCAAAGAGAAGACTGCGTTTTCTACACCGGACGGGTTATATCAGTATGTGCATATGCCGTTTGGACTACATGGGGCACCAGCGACATTCCAAAGGTTGATGGACAGGGTCCTGAGGTCACATCGGCAGTACGCTGCAGCCTATTTGGATGATATCGTCATCTACAGCCTCGAGTGGGAGACCCAGCTCCAGAAAGTGCAAGCTGTGATAGAGGACCTGCGGAAGGCAGGTCTCACGGCCAACCCAAGAAATGTCATATCGGGCTGGAAGAAGCCCGGTATTTGGGTTACGTTATCGGGAGGGGAATCATTAAGCCCCAGTTGGACAAGATACATGCCATTCAGAACTGGCCACAACCAATAAACAAGAAGCAAGTGAGGGCTTTCTTGGGGATTGCAGGCTATTATCGCCGGTTTATTCCCAATTTTGCAGCCATTGCGGTCCCCCTGACGGATCTTACCAAAGGGAAGGAGTCTGTCATGATCAAATGGACCACGGCAGCGGAAGAAGCCTTCCATGCCCTAAAGCTGGCTCTTTGCTCTCAACCTGTGTTGGTGGCTCCTGATTTTCTTAGTGAGTTTGTAGTCCAAACGGATGCTTCCGATACCGGTATGGGGCAGTGTTGTCACAACTGAGGGACGGAGAGGAACATCCGGTCCTTTATCTGAGTCGGAAGCTAAATAAACACGAACGGAGGTATGCCATTGTGGAAAAAGAATGCCTGGCCATTAAGTGGGCTCTCGAGTCCCTCAAATATTACTTGGGGGGCAGGAAGTTCCGGCTGATCACCGACCATGCCCCTCTCAAGTGGATGCACTTGAATAGGGAACGGAATAGCTGGGTGACTAGGTGGTTCCTTGCCTTGCAGGCCTACAATTTTACAGTGGAGCATCGCCCAGGGGTGCAGATGGGGAATGCTGATGCCCTGTCACGGGTGCACTGTTTTGTGGGCGCCATTGCTCAGCCGGAGTGGTCTGAGCAGAGGGGGGGGATATGTGAGAGTCATGTGGGATTAGTGGATGAGGGCAGATATATCTCTCCCAGGTATCTGTCCTATGCAACCTAACCTGGTCAGTATCACCTGGCTGCTAATGAATTAGTGGGAGGCGGTTGGGGTAGGTAAAAGGAGTCTGGGAGGTCGGGCGGGGCCCTCTCTCAGTCTGTGAACACAGGAGGCCTGACTGTGCATGGAGACGCATGTGAGTGAAAGCAGTGAGCTTTGGTTCGACGGTTTGGCTGAAGGGAGAAGCCCTTCAGTCTATAGTGAGGTTGTATTATGTTTAGTTAGTGCCAGACAGGCAAGGATTTTTGTTTGCTGTTTTGTTTTATTTCTGTTTGCTTTCACTGCAATAAACTCTGGCCCAGGGCCAGTGGCCTCTAAGCCTCTGCTGGTGGACTGAGTGACACACGACACATACGTGCCCTTTGACCTGGCAAAGGCGAACCCCGAGTGTGTTCTTACAATGTCTATTGCAATACCAGTGATCAGAATAATAAAAGTTACACATATTTGGTATTGCCACATCTAGAATGACATGATCTATAAAACTGACATAATTTTTAACCCCTACATTGAACACCATGCCTCCTAAACTTCTCTAGTAATAAACATAACAAACATATCCTTTAGGTTAAGAGTAGAAAAATAGGCAAAATGTTGTCTTCCCTTTGTCATACTGGGTTAAACGGTAATTCTATACAAAGAAATAAGGAAGACAAGATGGTTACGTATAGTGCCTCTCCTGGGACACAGACTCCTATGGACTTGTCTCAGTCTAGTAACAAGCATAAAGAAATGGCCACTCAGCCTGGACCTGGTTCTTGTGATGGTCTCTTGGAGGACTCGGGGCAGCAGGGTGGCAGCCAGAAACGATTCAGTCCATCCTCTGAGATGGAGGACTAGGAGAAATAGTGAGGAACGTAATTCCCTGAGAGATTTTCCTGCTGACCAACCTTGAATAAGGAGCTTTTTCTGGTCCTGTTTGAGGGATTTAGGGATTCT
Organism: Allobates femoralis; assembly: GCA_033576535.1. Lineage (NCBI taxonomy): Eukaryota > Metazoa > Chordata > Amphibia > Anura > Aromobatidae > Allobates > Allobates femoralis. Next base: position 195,385,616 of record JARQOC010000005.1, on the reverse strand, counting down.
TTAAAAAAGATATGAATCAACAATTTGAAGAACTTAGACATTTCCTGGCTTCTATGGCTATTAAAGCCAAGCAAAATGAAAAAGCAATTATAGACCTAGAAAAAGCCTATAAAGATTTTAGAACTGAACAAGTTAAATTAAAAAAGATATTAACTATCTATTTGAAAAACTAGCAGCTAGGGAAGACAGGGACAGAAGAAACAATTTGAAGATTAGGGGTATATCGGAAAATATTGGTCCTAAGGACATTATTCCTTATCTGAGGGATTTGTTGAAGCAAATATCCTCTTCCTTGACAGAGGTTGAAATCTCTATGGAGAGAGTTCATAGAAGTCCTAGACTTCCTCATCTCTCAGAAAACATATCTAGAGATATTTTGGTCACTTTTACTTTTTCTCCTACGAGAGAATTATTATCCGACCATTTAAGGACTCATAACAGCTTCCCCTCACCTTACGAGAAAATCAAACTGTTTGCGGAGATTTCTAAAGATACCATGTTGAGGAGAAGGGCCTTAAAGCCTATCACAGATATCCTCAGAGTAAGGAACATTCCTTATAGATGGAGGCGCCCTAGAGTGATGGTAATTTTTTCCCATGACCATAAAACAATCACAATGTCAGAGAAGTAAAAAAGTTTGGATATTTAAAAAAAATTTCAGTTAAGTGATTAATAGGCTCTCATTATAGGCTCAGGGACCCCTTTGCTAATTTAATTGTCCTCATGGTCTAACCTTTGACATAGTAAGCTAAAACATTGGCCCATGCAGAAGACTTTTTAAATGGTTCCTTTGAACCCTTCTAATAAGAATGGGGTGTGTTTTTAGTAGTTTTAAATGTAGTTTTTTTTTTCATTTTTACTATTGTTGTTTGTTTTTTTCAGAGCTAAAGTGGTTAGCTCAATATTTTATTGCCATGGAGATCTTCTTCTGTCTCGTCTGTTGCTTTCTTTCTAAATTTCTTGTTACAAATATTGAATTTACTAAGTATGGCTAATAGATTTATTTCCATTAATGTGAACGGCTTCAATTCTCCTTGCAAGAGATATTTAGTTTGCCGTGATCTAATAAAGCATAACATTGATGTGGCTGGCCTCCAGGAGACGAAGTTTGCCCTGGAGAGTACTCCAGAATTTTCCACAAAGATATCCTCACATATCTTTGGCCTCCAATAAGAAAACAAATGCTGGTGCAGCCATATTGGTTGGAGGAAACATTAAATTTGAGGAATTGTAAGTATTAGAGACCCTGATGGACATTTCTTGATCCTCTTATGTAAATTGGATGACGCCAATTCAAGTTTGTAAATTTATATGTGCCAAATAAGGCACAAATTACTTTTCTGAATAAATTGAGGAGAACAGTGATTTCAGTGAAAAGAGGCTCTTTGGTCATTTTTGGAGACATTAATGCTGTCTCAAATGGTCGTCTTGACTCCTCTAACAAGGGTAGAAGTACCAATATGACACTAGATGCCTGGTCCGACCATTCGCCACTAATGTTTGAGGTTCTATCCTCTCCAAGGTGTCAGGGGCATCGTATCTGGAGAGCTAACTTATACTTGTTTACACATCCTGAATACAGAGACATGTTCTTGGATTGTTACTTTTGAGAGAATACCTCTTCTGACTTATATATACAGTTTGGTTGGCTCACAAGGCTGTCATATGAGGTCACTTGATACAACAAAATTGTAGACTAAGGAGAGCTAGATTGAAAGACACTGAAACTATAATAAACAAAATAAAACTTTTAGGGTACCTTTGCACGCCACAACCAGAGGAAACATTTTTGGCGGCGATATGTCTCACTGGAATTATCGCCGCCAAATTGACTCCTTATTGTGGCGTCTATTTCAGGAATTTGTCGGCGATAAGACAAATGTCGCCTGGTTTTGATTTTACAGCACTGCTCCAAAACCAGGCGACCGGAATGAGGCGACATATTGCCGCCAAATTCCCGAAATACACGCCGCAATAAGGAGGCAATTTGGCGGCGATAATTCCAGCGAGAAATATCGCAGCCAAAAATGTCTCCTGTGGTTGTGGCGTGTAAAGGTACCCTTAGAGGGAAAACAAAAAGATTCTCAGTCAGTGGCGATCCAGAGAGATATTCTGAATCTTCGTGTTCAGTTGAAGTCTCTATTAAGCTTGGAATTTGATAAAATGGTCTGAGTTTCGAGGGCCGGTTTCTACCATGCCATGGACAAACCATCAAAATTATTTGCGAATAGGATTTAGGTCATTAGGTCAAAAACCAGAATTTTTCTAATGAAGAATGTTGGTGGCGTGGTCTGTACCAATCCGAAGGAAATTTCCAGCATCTTTGCAGATTATTACTTGAACCTATACAATCTAAAGGATAACCCTATAGAAATTCACCCTTCATCTAACAATGATACGACTTTTCTGAATTCGATTAATATTCCCTCATTATCTACAGAGGATTTGGAATTCTTATATTCCCAATTTACTGAGTCCGAGATTAAGGATACCATAGCCAAACTAAAGAAATGCAATTCCCCGCTCCTGATTAACTATATAATGAGTATTTTCAGTTATTTTGAGAAATCGTTTCACCTTATCTCACATCCATAATCAATTCTGTCGGAAGAGAGGGATTTGCACTTCCTGTAGAAATGCAGGAAACTATTATTAATGTGATATCAAAGGGGAAGGGAGAAGAAGATGTAGTCGGAAATTACAGACCAATTTCCCTTTTGAACTCGGATTTTAAGATTATAGCAAAATCTCTGGCTATTCGTTTACAGACGATTTCCCACAAATTGTTATATGTCGATCAAATGGGTTATGTGATGGGAAAAGTGACCTTGGATGCTTCTAGACGAGCGATTAATATCTTATTAATATTAATATCTAAGATCTAAAACTTCAAGCTTTGTGATCTCTCTCCATGCCGAAATGTCATTCGACAGAGTTCACTGGGGGTTTCTCTTTGAGGCTCTGGGCAGGTTTGGATTCAGGGGAGAAATTTTGAATTCCATTAGAGCTCTTTACCCCTCTCCATCTGCAAGGATACTGTCAAATAATACTCTGTCTGACAAATTTTGTCTAACGAACGGAACCCGCCATGGATGTCCTCTCTCACCTATACTCTTTGATTTATTCATAGAGCCTCTGGCTGAGAAGATTCAAACAGATCTGTGGATTGAGGTTGTGAAGATATGCGACAAACAATATAAGATCTTATTGTTTGCTGATGATGCTTTGTTAACTATTACTAACCCCCTGACATCCTTGAGTTCCTTGCTCCGGACCCTGAAAGAGTTCTCCCGGGGGTTTCCCAGTATAAAGTAAATATGACAAAAAGGTATTGTACTATCACTTGAATGATAATTTGCTGGAGAATCTAAAGAATGTTATAGATCTTGTTTGGGACAGCAACAATATGAAGTACTTGGGAGTAAAATTGTTTAAGCCATTGTCTTCAATGATAGATATTAGGATAACAGATATATATATAAAACGATCCAGTCGGACCTTTTACATTTTGCAAAGTTAGATTTGTCCTGGTTTGGTAGGATTTGCTCTTATAAGATGTGTGTTTTGCCAAAGGTTTTTTACCTTTTCTGATTGATCTCCCTCACCATCTGAAAAAGGTGACTTCGGAAACTCCAGAGCTATATGGTTGTTTATATTTGAGACAAACGGAGACCTAGAAGATCCAGATGGATTCTGGAAACGTTTAGGAGGAGAGGAGCTCTGGAGTTAACTAACCTTTTTACGTACCATGATGCGTCCATCGTTAAGCTATTTCATTCTTGGTGAGAAACAGAAAGCAAACAGTCATGGATGGACTTGGAGGACTCTTTAGGTAAAAGTGGCTTACTGAGATCAGAGATAATTGCTTGTCTTTGTGACTTAAAAAAAAGCTACTTGGATCTATCACTGTGAAGGTGGCTATTTGCACCTGGAGGCTATTCCTTTCTAGATTGGCAAAATCTTTGTGTCTCTCCACCAACCTTTTATTTCTATAGAGTCCTTGGGCCATATTTCAAGTAGGCTTGGAAATTGGCAGGAATCACATCAGTTTCGGATATCCTTGATGGGACAAACAACTAACTTCCCTTTGACATTCTTCAGCAGAAATATGGTCTTGGTGCTTCTGATCTGAAGATATGGTGTAATATCCAAGATATGATAATAAAATGAGGACTGGATTTCTTTTTGCAGGAGAATATTGTACACATGATGCATTACCCAAAAAGTGCAGTGGTGTGGAGGACTGGTTCCATGTACTGCAACTTTAATTTAAACGCTACATTAATAAGAATAACTCATCTAGATTCCTGGAATAAGGAACTGAGAATCGATCTTCCTACCATATTACTTGAAAAAAGTCTAAACAATGTATACAAGAGTATACCATGTGTCCCTATGATGGAGACATTTTATAAGCTATACACAAGATGGTGCCTCACACCTATTAGATTACACATGATTGACAGTCAGAATTCTTCTCCTTGTTGGAGAAATTGTGGAGGTGTAGGAACCTTGTCTCATGTTTTCTAGGACTGCACATGTTTTGCTCAATTTTGGAAACAGATAGAAAAGCTAATTTGTGATATTACAAAACTTAAAGTTTGTCTTACCCCTCAATTCTTGCTCCTTGTAGGCATAGCAGAATTGCCAAGACAACATAAGCAGCTAATTAGCCATGTTCTGATTGCCTCTAATGCATCTATTGCTTCTCACTGGAGGGATCCCTCTCCTTGTCCCAGGAGTCTATCATCAGAATTGCAGGACACAACACCTATGAATACACTTATTCTATTTGAAACAACTCATATCATAAATATAAAGTTAAGTGGGAACACTGGAATAACTTCTGGCATACTCATACAGAGTGACGAGGCTGTGATCATATATAATTTGAAGTTAATACATTTTTACGAGCAAGATAGAGAGGTTTGGCTGTCGAGGCTGTAAAATTTAGATTTAAATGTAACTGAATTTTTTATGTTTTGAGAGATCTAGAATCTTACTTATTAATTTTCTTTTCGTTACTATATATTTATTATTTTAATTGTATTTCTATAGTCTGTTCTTTTTTTCATGTTGGAATCTATTGAGAATAATAGTACTTGAGTTTTTGTACATTGTTTCTTTAACTATGGATTAATGAACATATTCAAACAAAATTGTACAATTGTCCAGCCAGTCTTATTTTATTGTTAAAATTTAATAAAGATTATTTGAATTACATTGAACACCATAAATAAAAAATAAAAAGAACCTTAAAACAACTCTGCTTTTTCATACCTTTTAAATAAAAATGTAATAAAACGCGATAAGGAAGACAAATGTAAATAAAAATGATATCGCTGCCATACAGCTTCATCAGTGGAAAAATAAAAAAAGCTATACCTCTCAGAATTCAGCAATGCAAAAACAATACTTTTTCTATTAAATTTTGGTGTAAAAGTGGTAAATCATTAAAAAAATATATAAATGTGCAATTGTACTAATACGAACAATAAAGCTGTCTTTTCACTTCTACCACATAGGTAAATTCATAAATACCTCCCGCACCCTAAAAGAAAAATTATTTTGAATTACTGGTTTTTGTTTATTCTGCATTGGCAAAATAGGAATATGTGATAAATAATATGTAGCCAAAAATGGTACCAGTGAAAACATCAACTTGAAACAGGTTGATACTTACTAGTGTTATAGTGTTAATTAATACTGCTCTTGTACTTTAAATTATCAAATTGTTTCTACACTAACTTAATCTGGCCATTAGAGGTCATCTGACAACAAGATATGAGAATTGAGAAAGCAGAAGAGATACACCCAAAAGTTGTTCTCAGACTGACAGGAAGCAAGGAGTGAAAGAGAAAGTTGAAGAGGGAGACCAGAGTAACACAGTGAAGCCGGGAGCAGTGGAAACAAAAGATGGATGGTGTTGTAGAATGAAATCAGCTCCTGTGAGTAAATCTGGCTGTGTGACCAGTCACAGTTAATCTAGTTAGATAGGGAAAGTTAGTTAGTGTTTGAAATATTTCAAAGGACACCTCATCGCAAGGACAACAGAGGAGCTCAGCATTTAAAAACTTCATCAAGACTGTTTGTTAGTCTTCACATACATCTGTATGTACCGTAGGACTCTGTGGCCCAGGAAATGTTTCTTTAAACCTAATGTTCCGACGGTAAAGCAGCAAGTTCATTTCTATGGCATTGCTTATTGTTGGTGAAGTTTGGGGCTGGAACCCAGGATGTTTTACACTAGCAATACCACTGGAGATAAGAAATCCCTCTGGAAATGGCTCCTGTTAGTGCTTTGGATCTTCTAATGACATTCTATTGCCCCTTTGCAAGATGGTGCCTGCTGCTTCACTCCTTGTTCATGTAATCCCCTCTCTTTCTTTATAAACCTCAGCCTATCATTTAACCATGCTGGAGTATTCAGCGAAATTCCTGGCTTCCTGCTTTCTGTCATCCTCTAGTGAACCTCCTGTGGCAAATCCACTCTGGCTTTTCCTGTGTCTGCAGTCCTTCTCCAGCTTCCCCACCTGCTCAGAGCCTCTCCTGCAAACCTGCTTCTGTGCTGTGTGTTTCAGACTTTGCTTCAGCCTGCCTGCCCTGTGAAATGTTAGCCCTGTGTGCGTGTAAGTTTTGCAGCTTCTCTGTTACGGTAGTTTGTTCAGTTGTAGTTTTTCTGGACACTGCAGGTCTTTGTGGGACTTTTTAAACTACACTGCATAGTTCCAAGTTCAGGAAATATTCTTGTGACTATCTTACCCATGCCTTTCTGAGAGTTACTAAATTCATAGTCTATTTCTGATATCAGCATCTCCTAATATCAATTGCTTCTAAAGAAACTTTCCTGTTTGTTGCTGTTTTATAAACTTGCTCACTTGCTGCATTTCATATTTGTTAACTACCACATGTGTTAAATAGAGTTTTGTTCGCCTTTAAACTTGGGCAGCTATTCGATTTCTGAGTAAATCCTTATAATACATTACAGCTCCTCTGTTCCAGAATAATCGCTATTTAACCTAGAATGCGTGACGTCATGAATCTACACTTTTACGTAATTGGGGCCCCCGTGCAAATCATATGGAGAAACTCACATAAATAACTTTGACAAGTTTAGTTCAAAATTGTAAAATAAGGTATGAATAGTGCACAACATATTAATTACATTTTTTGTAGAAAGCGCCAAAAAATATTTTTTCTTCCAAATTTCAAACAAAGATATGAAAAACACACAAAGGTACTGTATATACATCTAGAGCAAACTAGCTGCAGCTACAGTTCTTGTCTAACTTTTAAGTTTTCAATTTTAATGGTCTTCCAAACAATTTTCACATGTTATCTTTTCTGAAGATGTTCTTTATAGACATTTTCCCCACAAGTGATACAATATCGCTCAGTTTTCCTCTTTAAAATTCTTGGACAAATGAAACAACACTTTCGTTTTCTTTCTCCTGACCCTGGAATATTCTGAAACTGTACTCCACACCATTTCATCGCTTCTTTAGTTTGCTTTGGCAAGCATTTCATGTTGCTTTGCTCCATCATGAGAGGAATTACAAGTTTATGGCAAAGGTCCTTCAAGAATAGGTGTCTCCTGTCCTCCCTCCTTGCATGGAATTCTGGATGAGTTTCTGTATAATTAATGAATGAATCCATGGCTGTTACATCAAGCATATTTGAAAAAACAAGTACAGGCCAACCTCTTGTTTGCCTCTTGCATGAATATTCTCCCACCATTTCATCCATTTTGTCCACACCTGCTTTAGTTTTATTGTAATACAGGATGATTTCTGGCTTCAATTTCCTGTAATTGCTGTCAATACTGCAATCATGATGCATGGTACTGAGTAATATAACGGATTTCTCCTTCTTCACTTTGTAAGATACTAATGTCGCTTTGTTGTTGAAACCAAAGACACTCTCATAAAGTGCTCGCCGTGGATTGTGTTTCATTGTTTGATGAATTTCTCGTCGGTTTGGTTTTATAGCACCAAGAAGTGTAACAGCTTTTTCAAGCAGAAAATTGCCCAGTGCAACTTTGGTAAAATAATTGTTCATGATCATTTTTCTAGCTGAATTGTATATTGGTACAGCAAGTGTTTTCACAATCTCAGACCCTACATCTTTCTGTTCAGGTGCATCAACTTCTTTGCCACTGTAGATAAGACCATTTATGCCATAATAATTAGCAGAATCACACATCCAGATGAGTTTTATTCCTTACTTGGCTTGTTTACTGGGCATGTATTGTATGAACTTACAATGTCCTCTGAAGGGTACAAGTTGCTCATCTACTGTAACATCAGTACTAGGATTGTAAAGTTTGGTGCAATTTTTGATAAATATGTTCCATAACAAATATGTTATAACTGAAAATCCTCACATGGCATGATCCACCCCCTGGCCCCTTCACCAGCAACCCTGACTACAAATAAAGTAACTTGAGACACAAAGGCCCCCATTCCGTACAGATGTGGTATTCCCCAAAAAAGCATTGTTACACCAAAATGCCAATAAAAAAAATGATATGAACAACTGGATATTACCAACAAAAACATACTTGAGGAAAACCTAGAGTTTCAAAATTCTGACTAAAGTAATTTTGCAGATAATAGCAAAAAAGTAAGCATGAGGGCCCCCCGATCCACATTCTAAGGTTAATATTGCTGAATATTATATCAGATATGGTGTGTAAGCCATAGAGCAACATTTGCAGTATGATGCATTTAATAATTACTGTACATAGTTTTGCACTTAGAACCCTGTTAAAAAGAAGACATACATAAATACACTGCAGAACATGCAACTATAAGAGGTTTATTTATGTACTGTAGCTGAGTTTTTATATACCATACCAGAATAATATTAGTTCCCATTAAGAAACAAAAAGAGTACCGTTATGTTTCCTTGGATGCAAATGATAATAATTTGCTAAATGGGAAGCTCTGGAATTACATATAGAACTATAATGGCATTAAACAGATGTCGCTAAAATATACAAGCAGCAAACCTTTATGTGCAATTAATGTTCAATCCATAAAAAGGTTAATAGGTTTTCTAAGGAAATGGCTTGAATACTAAGAAATGAACCTGACCACAACATATATATATATATATATATATATTATTAAATTAATTGGCTAACCCTAAACAACTAGTTTTAACCCCTTAGTGACGGAGCTTAGTTCCACCTTAATGACTGCACCATTTTTTGCAAATTTGACCAGTGTCACTTTATAAGGTTATATCTCTGGAAAGCTTCAATTGATCCCTGTGATTACAACTTTTGAACTTTTATTCTATTAAGGCAGGGGTTCCACCAATGTATGGCATGTGATATGTGAGCATCAGATGCGATATGCTAAAGACCCTGAGCTCCTGCTCTGCGGTGAAGCAGGGGTCGATGCCATTATGCTGTGGTTTGATCCTGCAATCACATCACAGCTGTAGAGAAAAAGGAGTGATTAATCTCTCCATCTCCTGCATTCCGGTCTCGGCACATATCGCAAGGCAGTTGGGTGACATCCAACTGCATTGCGATGTTTCACACGCACCCATCAGGCCCGTATTTGGAGTTCCTGTCGCTCTAGGCACTGTCAGCGGTACCGCCCCCCCGTCGCGCCACACCCCTCATCGTGCCACGCCCCCATCACACCACACCCCCCGTTGTGTCACGCCCCCCTACAGACAGACTGCTTTGAAATAAATGCAAAGAATAATAAAATCTTTTAATGATTTTAATTTGTTTATGTGCAAAAGGCAACAATAAGGTGATAAATCATCTTTTGGATGGTTAGGGATGAGCTAGCAATGTGCAGAGTAGTGATAGGAGAGGCTAAAAGGAGCTGGGAGGTTCCCATTATGGATGGAGTAGTGGATGGTTGCTAGATGACCACCACCATGTCCCAAAAAGGCTGTGACATTAGCAATGAGGTGGCAGTCATGTTTTCGGTCTTGATCATGTAGAGAGAGTTAGTTTGCCCCTACAGGGTCCATGAAGGAGTGAAAAGGACCACGGCAAGGTACATATACTTTTAGACTGACCGCTTTTTTTTCTTCGTACAAAATCATCCCCATGCATGACAATGCACCATCTCTTGGTACAGAGCCCTGAGTAATTGTCTGCTATGGACATAAAAGTAGAGAAAACCATGGTGTGGCTACCAGTCTCCCCTGATCTCAGCCCTATTGAGAAACTTGGAAGTACCTTTAAGCAAAAAAAATCTAAAATGCTGTAAGACATTAACCGTCAAACCAGCAGCTCTGGGAGTCAATTATGACATCCTGCAAACACATGCAATCTTAAAACATCCAAAACCTGACAAGTTCAATAAATGCAATATTTGTGAAGGTGATATCAAAGACAGGCGATATACAATATGAGACCTACTGGTAGGATGTTTTCATTGTGAGCCCCAATGGGACACTGTTGATGATGTATGTAAAGTGCTGTGGAGTTCATAGTGTAATATAAATGTAAAAAAATATTTCTTCATATGTCGTCACAATACCAGGATCTGAGGATCTTCTATTTCAAGGTCAGGGGCTTTCTGATGCGATGTTTCTGCCTGTCTCGCTGTCTTCCTCTTTTGACACTGCAGTGCGGTGGACAAGAGAGCATTAACTGGTTAATAACAAGAAGTATGGAGTGTACTAACTGAGCCATAACCCCCTCCATAGCATGTCCAGCAGACATTGTAGGATTACTATGTGGATTTTATTATTAGGGTAGGGACATACTGGCGTGAAAGTCGGATGAGTGCAATGTGTGATTTTCTCACATTGCAGTCAGACCAATGTTAATCAATGTATGAGAGCAGATTTGTATGTGGTGGACGCTTTTTCCTCATCCAGATTCTGGATGGGGAAAAAAAGTCACAATATGCTGCGACAGTCTGCGATTCACGTGCGAGATTCGCCAATGCAAGTCTATGAGTCCGACAAAATCACGGACAGCACACGGACCGCACACAGACCATCCGAGAGGCATCCGCTTTTTTTTCACTGATACATTCTCATTCTGTAACTGAGAACACTGTAAAATTTTCCTGTAAATGATTCTACAGTAATAGCTGCTGAGGAAAGAACAGATTGCACATGGATGTGATCTGAGAAAACAGTCGGACACATGCACAGCAGTTGGATGCCAAATGGACCAAAAAATGGATAACACTCATCCGACTCTCCTGGATGAGAAACGGACCGATTTTAAAAATGCCAGTGTGTTTCCACCCTTATAATGTTGCCTAGTATCTGACTGAGGCTGGTTTCACATCACATTTTTTGTGATCTGGGGCTGTCCGTTGTGAACCAGACAGCCCCGGATCTGATTTTGGCCCCATAGTATTCCTATGGAGCCCAGATTGACTCGGATGGCAGCTATATGCCATCCGGTTTCCCTGTGTCCGGGAGGATGCAGGGTTTTCTCCCGGACACAAAAACGTTGCAAGCAACGTTTTTGTGTCCATGGGAAAAAAGCTGAGAATCTCGGATCTCCCGGATTGTCCCGGTCCGGTGCCCCCTCATATAGGGGTCTATGGCGCTGGATCGCACCAGAGCCGACAAAATCTGGCACCCGGGAGCCGGACGGCCGGTGCTGAAGCTCAGCACTATGGAGAGGTCCCCTGCTAACAGTTCAGGACCGCGGACAGCTCCCAGTGAGCCACGAACCTGAATTATCAGCAGCTGCGTGAAGAAGAATCTGGCTACACACCGAACAAGAGGGCATATTTGGCCCTCCTGTTCTGTTTGGTGATCTGATCTGGGGCTGTCCGCTGCGGACCGGATCACACTTTGGTGTGAAACTGGCCTAAGGCATTATTCATACGTCCGTGTTTAAACACATACATGAAAAAATGGTATCGGTGTCATTTGGGTATGGTCAATGTGTCAGATTTTACAATAAGTGGTTTTCAAGGATGGATACAGGCATAAATGACCAAAAATCTCCTATATTTTCCAATGTGAAATACAGACAGCACATAGACTATTAACTAATGCCATCCATGTGCTGTATGTGTCTTTCATGGACCCATAGACAGGTATTGGCCATTGTCATGTGGCTCACTGGAAAAAAACAGGTATGTCTGTCTTGCAAGGACTTATCGTCCATGAAAATGACGGACATAGGAATAGCTCCATAGATTATAATGGCCACTACTTGTCCCACAGCGAGACCCCTCCCCTCACTAAAAGGGCTGTTTCACACATCCATGCAAATCACGAACGTGTGATACAAGCTGTTTCTTTTTTTTGGGGGGGGGGGGCCTGTATCCGTGTATCACACATGACACGTGTGATGTTTGGGTGATGTCTGAATATCACACGGAGTGCTTGTTACTTTTATACTCACCTTCCTCCTGCGCTGTCTGTTCCTCTCTTTTCTGGTCCACTGCAGCTGTCAGTGTAGTGAATAATAGATGAGCTTAATAAGCGGCCCCGGAAGTGACAGGAGCAGACAGTGCTGGAGTCAGGCGAGTATAAAAATCTTTTTTTATAAGTTTTAAACACCTGGCTCATGTCTGTGCACACAGATGTCACAAAGAGGACATCCGTGTGCAAGAAGTTTTTGCACGGACCCACTGACCTGAATGGGTCGATGCTTCTGCTGAAAAACAAGCATGTCACCGTGTGGAGCACATGGACACGCATCTGCTCCACACTGAGACACGCTCCATGCGCACACGTGAAGGGGGGCCATAGAGGAACATTGCTGTCTGGACCGCATGTTCGTGCTTCCGGCATGTGTCAGCATGGACTGCACACATGCTGGAGGCACGAAAGTGAAAGAGGACTTAATGTATGAAAATGTGATTATACACATGTACTATATTGTGGCACCTGTGAAGGGGCTGCAGGAGTGATATAAAAACACTACTTTCTTACTATCAGTGTTTTCAGTCATGTTGGATTTTGCCTGCAGAGCAGGACTTCTGCGCCACTTGTACACACAGAACTGATAGAATTGGCGTAGGAACATGATGTAAACCGCATTTGACAGGTCAGTGCATAGATAAGAGGCAGAGAAGTCTCACTCCGCGGGCAAAACCCAACAGGACTTCAAACAGCATGCTGCAGGTCTGTGTGAACCCCCCTGCAGCATATAGCATGCAGTAAACAGGGCTGTGGAGTTGGTTAGGATAGGATCAGACTAATGTCAGCCTTTTCGCTGACGGATCAGTGTAAAACTTAGAATTCTGCAGCCTGAGTGGCGTAGCAACTGTTTGTGGCACCCGGGGCAGTCGAAAAATTTGCCTTGGCTGCCGCCCCCTTTGGTCGTTGACAATCCGGAAGTAATGTCTATAATGTTTTAGGATCAAGTCTGTTAAGTTAAAGATTACAACATCCACATGACTACATCACCAGAACCACCAGCAATACAATAACACTTTACTAGAACCCCTGTCAGTATATTGCCAGAACCATTGTCAATACAGTAATACATCACCAAAACCAGTCAATACATCATCAGAACCCGCATCAATTCAATAATACATCATCACTATAACCCGTCAGTACATGACCAAAACCACCATCAATACAATAATACATAATCAGAACCACCATCAATACATCAGCAGGAAAGTACGTTCCCTATATAAATGTGAATGCCATATTGCTCATCTTCCTTCCACATATCCCATACTGTTCACCCCCCATATGTCCCATGCATTTCATACTCTCCCCCCCATACCCCCCCATGTTCCACGCAGCCTCTACCTCATCCATGTAGCTTCTCCCCTATGTTCCATGTACCTTCTCCCCCATCCACCCATCTTCTGCCCCTTTTTCCATGCCCCCCTCCTCCATCCATCTTCTTCCCCCTTTTCCAAGCCACCTCGTCCATTCATTAATCCATCCCATTCTGCCCCCTCTTCCAGGCTGCCCCATCCATCCTTTCTGCCCCCTCTTCCAGGCCGCCTCATCTATCCATCCATCCATCCCATTCTGCCCCCTCTTCCAGGCCGCCTCATCCATCAATCTATTCCATTCTGTCCCCCCCAGGCTGCATTCTTCGGCTATAACAGCGCCTTACCTGACTCCACGCTCCTGATTCCCGGCAGCTTCTTGCTCTGTGGCTCCCGGTCTCCAGCTCGCCTGCACTCGGCACAAGCACCAGACACCCGGACCACCCCTGTGTACATCCATATCCCAGCACCCCTGTCCTATTCATATCCCAGCACCCCTGTCCCATCCATATCCCTGCACCCCGTCCATATCTCTGCACCCCTGTGCCCCATCCCTGCACCCCTGTGCCCCCATCCATATCCCCGCACCCCTTTGCCCCATCCCTCACCCCTGTGCCCCATCCATATCCCAGCACCCCTGTGCCCCATCCCTGCACCCCTGTGCCCCATCCATATCCCTGTGCCCCATCCCTGCACCCCTGCGCCCCATCCCCCCTGTGCCCCATCCCTGCCCTGCATCCCTGTGCCTCATCCATATCCCTGCACCCCATCTCTGCACCCCTGCACCCCATCCCTGCACCCCATCTTCGGCTGTTCCCAGCTACTGGAGCTTCTGCAAATCGATGCACAGTGTACTGACACCGGCATTGAAGCTGTACCCGCCCTGCCGCCTGCTCCTCACACACTTACCCAGCGCAGCACTGCCTGAGCCACTGCCACCGTCGGATGTGCCTGGGCAGGAACTTTAAATCCCCGTCTCTGCTGCCGCCTCCACACACTGCCCCCCTCATAATATACCCCACACACACTGCCCCCACTCATAATATACCCCCCACACACTGCCCCCTCATAAATTACCCTCCACACACTGCCCCCACTCATAATATACCCTCCACACACTGCCCCCACTCATAATATACACCCCACACACTGCCCCCACTCATAATATACCCCCCACACACTGCCCCCTCATAAATTACCCTCCACACACTGCCCCCACTCATAATATACCCTCCACACACTGCCCCCACTCATAATATACACCACACACATGTGACAGGGCGGGATGATGTGATGTCACACAGGCCGTGTCACATGACCCGCTCCACAGAGTGAGTGAGCCTTCGGTAATGCCAGGCGGCGGTAATAATGGAGGGAAGGGGGAAGACATAGCACAGGGGGACAGGCACAGAGGTCGGGGTGCAGGGAGAGAAGCAGCAGGGCACAGAGGTTGGGGGTGCAGGGAGAAAGGCACAGGGGGAACAGAGGTCGGAGGGTGCGGGGAGAGAGGCACAGAGGCAGGGGGGCACAGAGGTTGGGGGGTGCAGGGAGAGAGGTACAGAGGTCGGGGGTGCAGGGAGAGAGGCAGAAGGGCACAGAGGTTGGGGGTGCAAGGAGAGAGGCAGGGAGACACAGAGGTCGGCGGGTGCGGGGAGAGAGGCACAGAGGCAGGGGGGCACAGAGGTCGGGGGTGCAGGGAGAGAGGCAATGGGTGCAGGAAGAGAGGCAGGGGGGCACAGAGGGGGTGCAGGGAGAGAGGCACAGAGGTTGGGGGTGCAGGGAGAGAGGCAGGGGGGTGCAGGGAGAGAGGCAGGGGGGCACAGAGGTCGGAGATGCAGAGAGAGGCGGGGGGCACAGAGGTTGGGGGTGCAGGGAGAGAGGCAGCAGGGCACAGAGGTTGGGGGTGCATGGAGAGAGGCAGGGGGACACAGAGGTCGGGGGGTGCAGGGAGAGAGGCACAGAGGCAGGGGGGCATAGAGGTCAGGGGGTGCAGGGAGAGAGGAACAGAGGTCGGGGGTGCGGGGAGAGAGGCACAGAGGCAGGGGGGCACAGAGGTTGGGGGTTGTAGCGAGAGAGGCACAGAGGTCGGGGTGCAGGAAGAGGCAGGAGGGCACAGAGGTTGGGGGTGCAAGGAGAGAGGCAGGGGGACACAGAGGTCGGGGGTTGCGGGGAGAGAGGCACAGAGGCAGGGGGGCACAGAGGTTGGGGGGTGCAGGGAGAAAGACAGGGGGTTCAGGAAGAGAGGCAGGGGGGCACGGAGGCCGGGGGTGCAGGGAGAGAGGCACAGAGGTCGAGGGTGCAGGAGAGAGGGCAGGGGGGCACAGAGGTCAGGGGGTGCGGGGAGAGAGACACAGAGGCAGGGGGCACAGAGGTCGGGGGGTGCAGGGAGAGAGGTTGGGGGTGCAGGGAGAGAGGCAGGGGGCACAGAGGTTGGGGGTGCAAGGAGTGAGGCAGGGGGGCACAGAGGTCAGGGGGTGCAGGGAGAGAGGCAGAGGGGCACAGTGGTCGCGGTGTGGAGGGAGAGAGGCAGGGGGGTACAGAGTTCGGGGGGTGCAGGGAGAGAGGCAGGGGGGTGCAGGGAGAGAGAGAAATGGGGCACAGAAGTTGGGGGTGCAGGGAGAGAGGCACAGAGGTCGGGGGGTGCAGGGAAAGAGTCTGGGGGGCACAGAGGTTGGGGGTGCAAGGAGTGAGGCAGGGGGGCACAGAGGTCAGGGGGTGCAGGGAGAGAGGCAGAGGGGCACAGTGGTCGCGGTGTGGAGGGAGAGAGGCAGGGGGGTACAGAGTTCGGGGGGTGCAGGGAGAGAGGCAGGGGGGTGCAGGGAGAGAGAGAAATGGGGCACAGAAGTTGGGGGTGCAGGAAGAGAGGCAGGGGGGCACAGAGGTCGGGGGTGCAGAGAGAGAGGCAGGGGGGCACATAGGTCAGGGGTGCAGGGGGACAGGCACAGAGGTCGGGGGGCACAGTTGGTTCAGGCAGGGAGACAAGCAGAGAGGTGCAGGGGGGCACATGGAGACAGGCATAGAGGCAGGGGGACAAGCATAGAGGCATGAGGACAGGCAGAGAGGTGCTGCCCCACTCGCTTCATCCTGCCCCTCTCCGCCCCCCCTACCCCTTCCGCTCCTCGCGCCCCCCCCCCCCCGCTCACCCGCACCTCCTGCCCAGGGCCGCACCATCCATTGGACAGTGTAGTCCCTCATACTCAGGCGGCAACAGGCAGGGGGAGTGGCAGTGAAGAAGGGGGCGGCGCTATCCCCACACAGTCGCTTCCTGCCTGTCGGGAGCGGTAAGCAAAAGAGCCCCGCGGCCGACTCCCACTGCCAGCACTCCCCCCAAGCTCCTCACTTGAGGCGGGGAGCTGATGATCCCCCCCTTGCTCCTCACCTGTGGCAGGGAGCTGACGGGGCAGGATGGCCCCGGAGGAGCACCCCCCTCCAACCCCCAACCCCCCCGGGCTCCATCCTGCCCCGCTCGCTCTATCCTGCCCCGTTCGCTTCATCCTGCCCACTCCCTCCACCCTCCTGACTCCATCCTGAGCTACTCGCCACCACCCTGCCCCCGCCACCATCCTGCCTCGCCGGCTCCATCCTGCCCCCCCGCCACCTCCATCCTGCCCCACCCCGCCGCCTCCATCCTGCTTTTCCGGCTCTACCATGCTCCTCTGGCTCTATCCTTCCCCGCTCGCTCCATCCTGCTCCCCTCTGCCACCATCCTGCTTCCCCTGCCACCATCCTGCCCCGCCGGCTCCATCCTGCCCCGCTCGCTCCATCCTGCCCCGCTTGCTCCATCCTGCCCCGCTCGCTCCATCCTGCCCTGCCGGCTCCATCCTGCCCCCCCACCACCATCCTGATCCCCCCCGCCACCATCCTGATCCCCCCGCCACCATCCTGCCCCGCCAGCTGCATCCTGCCCCCCCTGCCACCATCCTGCCCCGCCGACTCCATTCTGCCCCCCTCTCCATCCTGCCCTGCCGGCTCCATCCTGCCCCGCCAACACCATCCTGCCCCACCAGCTCCATTCTGCCCCCTGCCACCATCCTGCCCCACTCGCCACCATACTGCCCCCCTTCCCCCATCCTGCCCCTCCGATCATCCTGCGCCTCTGGCTCCAACCTGCCCCGTTCGCTCCATCCTGCCCTGCCCCCCACCATCCTGCCCCACCCCCCACCATCCTGCCCCCCCCCACCCACCACCATCCTGCCCCACTCACTCCATCCTGCCCTACTCGCTCCATCCTGCCCTGCTCACTCCATCCTGCCTCCCCACTGTTCTTGCTCCCCCGCCTCCATCCTGCCCCGCTCGCTCCATCCTGCCCCGCTCGCTCCATCCTGCTCCTCCGGCTCCATCCTGCTCCTCCGGCACCGTCCTGCTCCTTTGGCTCCATCCTGCCCCTTCTGCTCCATCCTGCCCCGCTCGCTGCATCCTGCCACCACTCCCACCATCCTGCCCCCCCCCCGTGCCTCCATCCTGCACCATAGTGCTGCTATACATGTACTATAATGTACCGCCATGTACCATAGTGCTGCTATACATGTTCTGTAATGTACCACCATATACCATAGCACTGCTATACATGTACTGTAATGTACCGCCCTATACAATAGTGCTGCTATACATGTACTGTAATGTACCGCCATATATCATAGCGATGCTGAACATGTACTGTAATGTACCGCCATATACTATAGTGCTGCTATACATGTGCTGTAATGTACCGCCATGTACCATAGTACCATAGTGCTGCTATACATGTTCTGTAATGTACCACCATATACCATAGCACTGCTATACATGTACTGTAATGTACCGCCCTACACAATAGTGCTGCTATACATGTACTGTAATGTACCGCCATATATCATAGCGATGCTGAACATGTAATGTAATGTACCTCCATATACTATAGAGCTGCTATACATGTAATATAATGTACCGCCATAAACCATAGCGCTGCTAAACATGTAATGTAATGTACTACCATATACCATAGCGCTGCTATACATGGTTCACTCACGTTGACTGAACAAGTTCTGTCAGTCACAGTATGTCAACTACATACATATTCTAGAATATCCGATGCGTTAGAATCGGGCCACCATCTAGTTTTTTATAACCAGCCAAGGTAAAACAGACCTGTCTCCTTTGCCTTGGCTAGTCATAAATCAATAGAAGGGACTAAACACCATTTTTTAGTTATTTATTTATAAATAAATAATAAAACAAGATGGTGTGTAGTTCTCCATATTTTTGATAGACAAGGTACAGCAGATAGCTACAGTTCATATTATCAGGCAAAGAATGCCCATGGGTTTTTGTCCCTTCCCAGCCTAATAATACCAACTTGCTGCCACTCCAAAATTAGGGCATAACATTAGATGCGCCTATTGTGTCACTTCATTCCAGCTGTTCCTGATTGTGCTGGTGGGGTGACAATAGGAGTAATAATTAATGGGGTTGATGTCAGCTGTGAATTGTGAGCTGGCATCATACCCTGGTGTTAGTAATAGAGAGGGGGCTATAAGATACCCTTTTACTAACCTGGTAAGTGTAAAGTTAAGAAATCAAACATGGGAAAACATAGTTTTTTTTTAAATAAAGAACCTTTCACTTGTTCAGCAATTTTTGAAAACAAAATTATTCCCACAAAGTTCTCCTGTTGTAGTCTATGTTCATTGACTGCAGCTCTGTTGACTGTGAATAACAGTAAATTACAGCTATTCAAAGGCACTGGGTGACAACAATGCTCATCACATGAGCACCCAGTTTTCACTGAGTGCAGTGTAGAGCTATTAGCTCTAATGGGAATTATATTCAACACCTGATGCCTATGAACAGATGTACTTTTCTGCTATATACAGTTGGCACAGCTGCATTAATAAAACGTGGACTATGAGGGAAGAGCTGGAAGGAGCTTTGTGGGAACATTTTTTTTCAATAAATTGGTGAAAGAGGGACAGTGTGTGGGAGTCTTTATTCAAATAAACTATTTTGTTCATTGTTTTTGTGTGTTTTTTGTAAACTTTACACTTACTGGGTTAGTACTAAGATGCCTGATAGTTCACTCTCCATTATTAACCCCTGGGCTTGATGCCAGTTGACATTATACCATTTCACAGTGGATATCAACCCCCCAAAATATTACTCTGATTGCCACTTCATGTTGTCTGGTGATCTAAAAATGCTGTTTTTGTACTTCATTTATTTATTAAGTTAAACTAGGCTAACCACTGCCTAGCCTGGTTTAACTAAATAATAAGAAATAGATTAAATAAATAATAAAACAGTGTATTTTTGATCACCAGGGAATACAAAGCACACATGTGCGAGCTGCAGCCTGCAGCTGTCTGATTTACCTTGGCTGGTTGGTTATCAAAAATAGCTCATCCCTAATATTATTATAAAAATCTCAAAGTATATTGACCTAAATGTACCGCTAACAAAAAAGTACAATAAGTTTCTAAAAATAATCTCAGAATCACTGGATATTTTGAAGCATTCCGGAGTTGTTAAAACTTAGAGACACATGTAAAATTTGAAAAATGTAGCTATGTCATTAAAGTTAAAATTTTCTTCATCACTAAAGGGCTAAAGACCTTTTTAACTTTGCAGTATTGTAGATGATGGCAGCAGTGTATTGTCTTACATGTTTTCTCAAGTGTTTGTTTTATTTCCCAAATTATACATTTGAAAAATTATTTCAAATAAATACAGAAACATTTTATATTTTTGAATATTTACTATTTATTTTTCTTTTACTTACAGGCCAGTTACTGTATTTGTGGTATTGAATTGGTGCAGAAAACAACGTTGTTAAATGTCTTTCTAGAAATCAGTGCTGGAATTAGTTGTTTTTTTATTTATTTCAAATTGATTTTTTTCTTAATTGCCATTTTATTGTAATTGCTTACATGTCATTTTCCTTTATTGTCTGCAGAAATATGGTATTTGAAAAGTTAGCTTATTTGTAAAAGTACAAGTTAGATAAAAAAACAAGAAATGGAAAAACAACTATTTCTTAAAGGGTAATGTGATTTAAAAAATATATATATTTTTTTAACTAAATACCAATATCATAGCAGTCAATGTGCTAAAATAATGTATATGACACAGCAATGATAAGTTGGCATTTGTATGTCTTCAATAAAATAAATTTTTAAACTATATTACATAACGCTATCATTTCTGAACGGAAATGACTGCTAATTTTTTTTCAAGTCTTTGCTTCCAGGGTTTTATATTAAAAATGTAAACCCTTTTTTAATTTCTTGTGCTAAGAAAATGTGAACATTTTAAGGTTATTTGATAAAAAAAATATTCTTTTTGAATGTGTAACCAAGGAAATTTCCAATGAAAACACAATGTTTTTCCATCTTTATGTAATAATAGATGCACTTTCAGCTGCAATGTATTCATTTTAATTGTCTCCTAGCACCTATGCACATAGAGCAAAGTAGACAATCCGGCAAATCCAGAAAGATTAACAGAGGCACACATTTTAATTAACTTACCAAGTTTAAAGGGCATGCTGTGTTTACTTTAATTAATTAGAATGTACAAGAAAATGGATACTATTATATTCAGACCTTGCAAATATATTTACGTTGGCTGAAATGGAAATATTGTTTTAAAAATGGTATAGTCAGCATACGGTAGAAATGGAGAATGAGTATTTAACAGAGGTCTTTAATGATTCATATTTGTCAGATGTATGTTTAAAACTGTCAATAACCTGAATATTTTATGCTTTATATATTAGATAAATAAATATAAATAGAAAAAAATTCACTGCAGCACTCAGTTACTACCAAATATGCACACATGCTAACAAGCAGTTTATATTGGAGGAAAAAATGAAAAAACCTAAGTTTTTTCAAAAAACTCAATGTTCACATGTTTTTTATTTACTAAGGTTCTTGGTACATATATTAGCCAATATCTGTTTGCCCATCAAGCACTGCACGGTGACCTTAGATCTAATGGGTCCTACGCTGACATCCCTGTGCAGCTTTTTTTCTGTTTATACCTAATAGGTGGAGTTGCTGGTCCCACAGCTACACATTGCACCCTCATCAACCCCAGGTGGACTGTGTTTGAAATGAGTCCACCCACTCAGAAATAGAGATGGAGGTTCAGTAGAGTACAAGACTTGGTGGAGATGTGGGACAGGGAGTGACAAGGAGGACAGGAATGTCAGCGTAGGACCCATCGGATCTAAAGTCACCGTGTAGTGCTTGATTGGCAAACAGATATTGGCCAATATATGTACAGTACCAAGAACCTTAGTAAATAAAAAACATGTGAACATTGAGTTTTTTTAAATAACTTAGGGTTTTACATTTTTTCATCCAATATAAACTACATGTTAGCATGTGTGCATATTTGGTAGTAACTGAGTGCTGCAGTGAATTTTTTTCTATTTATATTTATTTATCTAATATATAAAGCTGATTGTGTGTGTGTATGTATGTATGTATGTATGTGTGTATATCCGGGATTAGCATCTACACCGTCACAACTACAGCCACAAACGTTTGCACAGTTACACATCTGGACCCCGAGAGTGTCATAGGCTATGTTGTGAGGCGACATTTTAACCTTGCACGTTCCAGTTCACGCAAACAATTTTGCCCCTATCTACATAGTGGGGAAAAAGTGAATGGAAAAGTGTTGGAGGAAAATCGACAGCTGCCAACTACAGCCACAAAATTTTGCACAGTTACACGTCTGGACCCCGGGGGCGTCATAGGCTATGTTGTGAGGCGAAATTTTAACCCTGTGCTTTCCAGTTCACCGAACAATTTTGCCCCTATCTACATAATGGGGAAAAAGTGACAGTTACCAGTTGACAGTTGTGAATGAGAGGGGCTTAATGACAGAGCCAAAGACTAACAGCACATACCAGCATATAGTCATTAAGGTGGGGCCCCAACATGGTATATTCTCCACGCACGGGGACATGTATACACACCACACGCACACAAAGAGTAACAGCAAGTGTACAGTCTCTAAAGTGCAGCCCCAACATTGGATACTCACCACGCACCCGAACAAACACACACACACCACAAAGAGACACACACAACACAGAGACACACACACCCCACGGGCACACCCTATAGCGACACATGCACTCACCCCACAGGGACACACACACACCACAAAGAGACACACACACCACACAGACCCCCCCACAGGGACACACACACATACTCACCCTATAGGGACACATGCACTCACCCCACAGGGACACACACACCACAAAGAGACACACACAACACAGAGACACACACCCCACACAGACCCCCCCCACAGGGCACACACACATACACACCCTACAGGGACACATGCACTCACCCCACAGAGACACACACAACACAAAAAGACACAGCACAGAGACACACACACACACCCACACAGACCCCCCCACAGGAACACACACACATACACACCCTATAGGGACACATGCACTTACCCCAAAGGGACACACACACACACTCCACAAAAGACACACACAACACAGAGACACACACACCCCACACAGACCTCCCCCCACAGGAACACACACACCCTATAGGGACACATGCACCCACCCCACAGGGATACACACACACACCACAGAGACACACACACCACACAGACCCGCCCCCACAGGGACAAACACATACACACACCCCAGGGACACACACACCACACAGACAGATACAGATGTGCACAAATCACTTCACTCAACTCGCCTCATACGTGTGCTATCTTTAATTTCCAAATATAAACATATGATTAAAAACAGCCAATGTGCAACACAAGTGCCATATAGGGAATTAAGGCAGATGTCAGTCACATGAGCTGTCTATTATGTGTATGTGTGAGGTAACATATACTGCCCGGCCGGGGGGAGGGTTTACTGTTGGCTGGAGATTTATTAGGCTGCCTATAGCAACCAATCACAGCTCAGCTTCTATTTTCTTACAGGTCATTAATATGAAATATTCAAATTTTATTTTTTTATAGCTAACATCAGTTATTTATTAACTCGGGCGTAGCTGGGTAGTACAGCTAGTATATATATATATATATATATATATATATAAATAAAAAAAATAGAAAAATAGAATCAGCACAATCTTATCATACTCAGCCGGAGCAAGGTCCTGTATAACGGTGTTCATAAAGTGTCCATTTCACTTTCTGAAGGAGTGCTGCCTGTTCTTTTTTGGATTTTTATATATATATATATATATATATATATATATATATATATATATCATGTCATGAGGCGATCATGGAGCGGGTCGGGGTACACTCACTTAGCAGCACAAAACCATAAACACAGCAATAGTCTCTTCTATGAAATAGGTCCAGCTGGTTTATTTAGGATAGCATAAACCACACGGTGCAAATTAAACATGAGCCTTCCTTCGGCTTTGCAAAAGCATACAGTCCATTACCTCACACATGGCCTGTAGTCAGTCCACACAGGCCTCCAGGACCTGAGCTCTCCATGCCTTTCAGTCTCTCTCATGTCAAACACAGACTCCATTAAAACATCCTGAGACACACGCACATCTCCAGCAAGTTACAAGCTTAACTCCTGCCATGCTGTTAAGCAGACGTTTGCTGCAATGTGTTATCAATAGCTTGCATGGAAGCTGACGTCCGCATGTGTGAAACACATTGGCCATGCACAATCCTGCCACTGACTACATTACATATTCCCCCCTCTGCCTAAAGCCGTCTGGCTTGGCACCATTTGTTCCTATACAAGGGGGTCATGTGTGTCGCCACCAAAGTTCAGACCTGTCAACCTGTCAGGTTCTGTCACTTCATGTGTATGAGTCCTATTTCTGTAAGGCCTTCCCCACCCCCAGCAGTTAGTACGATAGTGTGCTTCCCTTGCACCTGTGTCTACTGTCCGGCCTTGGGCTTCTGTCCATGAGACATGGTCCGTCACTGTCACCAGACTCTTTTCAGTCAAGATATCTTTTGGGTATGTCACTTTGTTAGATTTCTCTCTCCATGGCTGTCTCCAATGGGTAGAGTTGTAGTGAGTCACATTTAAAGTCAAATCTCCTGTCTGGTCTGACTCTATATCGTCACATATACTGTTAGGTCTTTTGTCTAGGACCTTCAGCATTGGTTTAACAGGGGATTCTCTACCGCTCAACCTATTACGCCCCCTATCCACAGGACATCTTAGGCAAGCTCTCAGTTGGCATTTGTCTTCATTGCCCAGAGACCCGTTGCACCATTTATCTTTAGCTTCTGCTGTGTCCCATCTATTATTGGAAGGACAAATACTTCGCTGGGTACCATGATGTATAGATGGCTTCCATCTTCGGCAGCGACGTTGTCTCTCGATTCTCGATTTTTCCAGCTTCAACTGCTGTACTTCTTTTAGGTGAGTCACCCTATAAGTGAGAAGAATCCGCATATTGTCAAGACTCTCCACTGTCCCCACCATGAGGAATGGAACCATACCTCTTTTCCTGGGTATCTTCTTTTCACTATCATCTGGAATTCTTACTCTCGTCATTCCGGCCTTATCCACCATTTCCTGCATGAGTCGTCCGTTTTCACCGTTTTCATGACTTCTCTCAGCAGAGCACTAGGCACCTGGACAATATCTTCCAATAGACTTCGGGCTCTCTTCATAAGCCCCAGCCGCCTAGCAGCTTCTTTGTTCTTCAACCAGATCAACTGCTTAATGCGAATACACCTCAAGTGCATGTCCCTCAGAATTGCCACCCGATTAACGGTGACTTTGGATGTGGACATAACCACCAGCTGTTTAGCTTCTGGAGACCAGTACACCTTACAGGCTTCCACAGCCTTCTTAAAGTCGTCATG
Source organism: Allobates femoralis (assembly GCA_033576535.1). NCBI lineage: Eukaryota > Metazoa > Chordata > Amphibia > Anura > Aromobatidae > Allobates > Allobates femoralis. The sequence continues at coordinate 195,360,090 of JARQOC010000005.1, read as the reverse complement.
CACAGACTCTCTGGCACACCCTTCTCTCAAGTCTTCCGGAACATCTACCAGGCACTTGAACAAGGGAGTCTCACCCTTCTCTTCTGCCATGATATGATCACCTTGCTCAGTTTCCGTAATCATCTCACTCCGGACTTCCACCTCTTTGAGACGGTTTAACAGAACAGACACCTACCGCTCCATCTTCTCCAACGCTGCCATATTCATCGACTGGCTTTCCGCCAGGCGACCTCTGAGCTCGGATACCTCTCTCCAGCACACCTACTTGGCACTCAGCAGCCTCTCTCCGAAGTTCTTCTTGCTTTAACTGCTCTTTTATTAGCAGAATCCTCTGAGACCTCTCCATCTCCAAGGCACCCACTCGATTCTTGACAGACAGTCTCCACAGCTTCTCTTGTCTCAAGTGGCCCTGGAGCATCTCTGTGAGCTCCCTTATCTTGGCTCTGACGTCCACTGGACCAGGTGAGCACACAAAACCCGAGGAGATATTCATTTCACCCCTCACCTTCTCAGTGGCTTCTTCCAATTCTGCAGTTACCTCCCCCTCTTGGAGTCCGCTAGCACCTGTGGCAACCTCGGCTACATCTCCTTGTGCCTGTCCAGGGGTCTCCAGTTCTTCATCTGTGACCTCCGCAATGTCACACAACTCTTGGGCACTGGCAGCCCCATCTGTCGCTCTCACCAGGGTGTCAGCGATATCAGCTTCATCCTTCTCGTGGATCTCGGCAGCAATACCTTCAGCCCTCTCTTGGGTCTCAGCAGTGTCACCTTCAGTCCTCTCCTGGGTCTCTGTAGTGTCACCTTCAGAGGTTTTATCACCTTCCATCTCTTCAATCTTCTCCAAAACTTCACCCATCTCTGCAATAGTGCTGTTTTTACTTCCAGCCACCCCAGAGGGGAATCTATTATTCGTCTGCTCTCCATGACCATCATGGACTCTTGCTCCACTAGCTCTCCCCAAGATTTCTTCTCCTACAGCACCACCAACTGACCAACCATCAGCTGCTTCTTCAGGCAATGGAGCAGACACCCATACCGTCTTCCTGGGTGGCTCTTTCTCCTTGTCTTTCACTTCAAGGGTAGTATCATCGCACTGTGTCCGTTCCTCTGACAGCACAATATCTGAGTCAGCCCCAGCGGTTGCTACAGGCCATGACACTTCATCTTCCATTCTGATCTTCTCAGTGTCTGGAAGAAAACTCACATATGGAATAGAAGCAGATGACATATTATCAGCAAGGGTCACTTGGGCAGCTTCTTTGCGGCGCTTGCTCCTTTTGCACCGGGAGGATTTGCCATCCTTGCTGGGTCCTTCCTTACTGTACTCCCTTTCTTTTTTAGAGTCCCAGTCACCCCTTGAGCCTGTGTCACACTCCACAGTCTGGTGAACCCCAAAGTCACTCTCTAACTTGGTGTCGGCTCCATTCTTTTTAGCTACCACATCACTACCAGTCATCCTGTGGTAAACTTCAGGGGACGTCAGGTCACTAAGTTGGGCAGACATATGACTTTCCCTGGTCACCCTTACCTCAGAACTGTCACTTTTGGGAGGTGTTACTTCCTTATCGGACACAACCTCATCAGCAGAGAGCCCTTCATCCTCCTGCTGTAGAGGAGCTCCATTCTCCCACAAGTCTGAAAACAGCCTAGAGTCCTGGCCTATTATCACAGGACAGGTTAAGTTCGGGACTACAGCGACATGATGGCTGGTAATGTCCCTGGCCATTTCGAGGACCACTCTGGACACTGGATAGTCTTTAGTGTCCCCATGAATGCAGGTGACTTTAATCTTCCTTCCGGGCATCAGGTAGACATCAGGCGCTGCCCTCACTAGGGTCACCAGGATCCCAGAGTCTACGAGTCCAGTCATGGATTCTGCACTGACTTCCACAGAACACACACGTGGAACCTCTCTGGGTGGGTAGTCCATATTGCAGACTGGACACACATAGTACATTTTTCCCCGGCAACAATCCGTCTGTGCCACCCCCTTGACTTTGGGATGCCCTGCCCCAGTCTATCGGGATACTTTCCAGGGATGCCCCACAACATGTTTCTGGTGCTGCCACTGCTGGCTCTGCAGCAGATGTTCCAGGAGCTGTTCCATGCTGCCAGGCTTCTCTAGCTGCAATGAGACAAAAACAGGAGGGGCGCTCCAATATGTAATACCCTGTGTTCTAGGGGAAAGGGTGGGGGGGTAGAATAACACTAACCTTTCCTGTTTGTACCGCCCGTACAACCAGGATCTCCAGCCTGTGGTGTATTACTGCTCACCAAGCAGAGCACACATCTCACAGTTAGTCGCTTGAGTCCTCCCACATACACCAGGGTTGAGTGCGTTGTCTAAATTCATGGCCCCTCCGAGCCACAGCCCGATGCTTGCTTTCACGTCTGGGCACCTGTGTTATTGCCCCCAGCAACCAAGCTGCACTGCTGCAGAATGCAGAGACATACACCTGTGTCGTTGCCCCTAGCAACTAAGCTTGCAGGCGTCATCCTTTGCCCCTAGCAACAAGGCTTCTACAATGCCCGCATTCTCCACCACATGGGATAAGGCGATCACGGAGCGTGCCGGGGTACACTCGCTTAGCATAACAAAACCATAAACACAGCAACAGTCTCTTCTATGAAATAGGTCCAGCTGGTTTATTTAGGACAGAATAAACCTCACGGTGCAAATTAAACATGAGCCTTTCTTCGGCTTTGCAAAAGCATACAGTCCGTTACCTCACACACGGCCTGCAGTCAGTCCACACAGGCCTCCAGGGCCTGAGCTCTCCATGCCTCAGTGTCTTTCAGTCTCTCTCATGTCAAACACAGACTCCATTAAAACATCCTGAGACACACCCACATCTCCAGCAAGTTACAAGCTTAACTCTTGCCATGCTATTAAGCAGACGGTTGCTGCGATGTGTTATGAATGTCTTGCCATGGAAGCCGACTTCTGCACGAAACACACTGGCCATGCACAATCCTGCCACTCACTACATCACAATATATATATGGTAGATTTTCCACTAACATGTTTATGTTCAATCTTCGGATAGTTTTTTATGAGATTTATATATCTAAATGGTGACAGTATTATCTTTCCATTTATACATGGTGATTTATTATGAAATGTGTGTATTCAATATAACTGTGTGCTTATACTAATCTTTTTGAACTATGTAGAATACTCGGCTGGATAAGGGATAGTTGTATAAATTAGTCACACATGCTGGGGGGAGTTGTTTTTAATTGTATATAATGCTTGTGTTGTATTTGCCATTGTACTGACGACTACGTGGACTAGTCCCACGAAACGTGTCCAGAGCTCCTCATGGAGGCTATGTGATTTTTATCATCAAAAAAATAAAAGAAATATCGCATGTGGCACCGGTTTCAACATTTTTTTCTGGATATCACGGTGGTTGCCAAGCCACAATCCGGTAGCCTGGGAGACCTGGGAATATTAGGTGATTGGAGCAGAATCTATTATTGCTTGTGACAGATGCTCCGGCTCTGTGGGAGCATCTGTGATTGTGAAAATGCAGTCTAATTGCAAAAGTCAATCTGGATGGTGTCTGTGCTTGGCTGCCATACACACTAGTAGTGTATGGCAACCAACCTGACGTCATAGGGTGTAAAATAAATAAATAATTGAAAAAAATGCCTAGGGCTCTGCTGTATTTTTCTGTCTCAGCACAGATACAGTGGACAGCTGTGAGTTGCCACCCTAAGCTGCCTATTTTTTACCTTGGCTGGCAAAAAAATGTGTAGAGCTCTGCCCTATTTTTAATTGCCAGCCAAGGTAAAACTAGGCAGGTGAGGTCTGGCATTCTCATGCTAAAGAATAGCAGCCTGCAGCTGCCCCTGAAAATGGAGTATTAATCATAGCGCCACTTCCAGCTGCTTTACCCAGCTCTTACAGTGGCTCTGGTGGTGGTGGCACCACTGGTTAATACCAGATTTGTATTGCCAGCTGGAATAAAGCCCAAAATTCTTAATGTTAGACCAATTTAGACCCGTCCATTAAGAATTGTAAATAAATAGTAAAGAAGACACAACGCATATGAAATGCATCATGTGACCAGATCGTGTCAGCTGATCATGATACATTGCTATGGTGACCAGATCACCCAGAGGTTGCAGAGAGGGACATTCCTGGTCACCTGATCTAGTCACCATAGCAATCATGACATGTTGCCATTGTTACCAAATCAGATGACCATTAATGTCACTCTCTGCGACCTCCAGTGTGCGGTGATTTGTTGGGGTCTCCAGAGGTCACCTTTCAGGTAAGCATGAAGCCAGTAATCATAGCAGTACCATGCTTACCTGACCAGTCTATGGGTGACCTCAGGAGTCACCATTCAAAGAACTGCAGTTTGTTTACTCAATGACAGGAGGCTGTGATGAGGATGCTGTATTCTTCATTACAGCCTCCATTCAAGAAAACATAGCAGAGAATCCGAAGAGGGGTATCAGGGTCGAAGGGTTAATGAAGATGGAGTCCCTAAATGTCTCTATGTTTTTAATTCTAATAAAATAAATTTCTATGTGTGGTGTTTTCTTTACTATTTACTTGAAGTTCTTAATGGCCAGGTCTAACTTGGTCTGAAATTAAGAATTTTGCACTTAATGCCATCTGGCAATACAAAGCTAGTATTAATTCCTTTTTACCCAGCACACCACCAGTTCCGCTGGAAGAGCCAGGTTAAGCACCCTGGCAATGGCGCTAAGATGAATGCTAATTTTCTGGGGCAGTTGCGGGCTGCTATTCTTTAGCATGGGGGGCCCTGATGGGCCCTCACCCCACTAAGTATACAAGTGCTCAGTTTCCTAGTATTTGTTTGGCTGGCAAGTAAAAATAGGGCAGAGACCTTTGCATTCTTTTTGCCTGCCAAGGCAAAAATAGGTGGCTGAAGGTGCCAGCTCGTAGCTGTCAGTTTTATCTCTGCTGAGACTGAAAAATACAGCAGAGACTTATGCATTTATTTGTTTATTTACACCCTAAGATGTCAGACTGGTTGCCAATGTATATGACAACCAAGCACAGACATCATCCAGATTGTGAAAATGCAGTGTATTTGCAACAGCCAATCACAAATGCTCTCACAGAGCATGAGTGTCTGTGATTGGCTGTTGCCCTGTCGGTGAAATGAATATGCAGAAAGCTTAATGGGCGGGACCGGATGTAAGTGAGAGAAAGCTCAGGAGAGTGGAGTGGAAGCAAACAAGCAGCGGTTGACTGTTGAGATGATCTGTGTGTATTTGTATGTATGAGTGTCTAGCATAACGTAGACAGAAGCATTAATGCATTTTCACTAACGCTTATATCCTAGATAAGCTACACAAACATCTGGACAATTACAAAACCTGAATGTCCGACTTTTTAGCAAAACATTTGAGTTTGAGGTGCTGAATGAACATTGCAAAATTCGGTTCGGATTTGAAATTGACAAACATGTTCAAACAAAGTTCACTCATCTCTAATCCCACACTTCTGCATGGCTTTTTGAAAAATTAAAATGGTAATTTTTATGGCTTTATTTAGAAAATTACTTTCTTCTTGTTAGTCTTCCATAAAGGTCAGATTCATGTCTAGCAGTTGTTCTATGGACAGATTCATCTACCTATGCTCTGGATTTCTGAAGTTTCTTCAGAGTGGCTCTCTTGCTTGCTCCTCTAATAACTGCCCTCATTGCTTGGGATTTCAGTTTGGGTGGATGACCATGTTTTGGGTAGGATTGTAGTTGTGCTTTATATTTCTACACAACTTTATCCCTAACCTGTCTGGTGTGTACCTTGGTTTTCATGATGCTGTTGGATCCCTAATGTTTGGAAACAAACCACTGAGGCCTTCACAGAATAGCTGTTCTGATAATGAGAATGAATCACACACAGATGGACTTACCTTACTAATTGGCTTCTTGAAGCAATTTTTCATCAGGATTTTATCTAGGGGTATAAGACTTCAGAGGGTTAAAAACAAATGCATGTCATAATTTTCAGGTTTATGATTTTGAAATATTTATTATTTAGAAAATCATGTATTATTTTCTTTTCACTTCACAACTCCAATGCAATAAATTATACTTTGTGTTGGTATAGGCCGTAAAATCCCAATAAATGATATATATGTTTGTGGGTGTAATGTGAAAATGTATGGAAAAGTCCATGGGGAATGAATACTTACTCAATGCTCTGGGACTTCTTTTTATTATGGAATGATGGCTATTTGGGGTATTGCATCTTTTCAAAGTTTACCATTGCTATTATTTCTGAAAACTAATGTGAGTTTTATTTTTTGTTTTTTTTAGACTGCACAAACAGTACTCGTTGTTGTGGTGGTGTTTGGGATATCGTGGCTCCCCCATCATGTGATCCATCTCTGGGCAGAATTTGGAAGCTTTCCCCTCACTCAGGCCTCATTTGTCTTCAGAATAACTGCTCATTGCCTTGCTTATAGTAACTCCTCTGTGAATCCTATCATTTATGCTTTTCTGTCTGAAAATTTCCGAAAAGCTTATAAGCAAGTATTTAAATGTCAGATTGGCTGCGATTCCATGCAAAGTGATGCTAAGGAAATAAAAAGCAAAATGGAGACTCCACCCTCTACGAACTGCACTCATGTGTGAAAGAGATGAAGACGATGGTCTTGCTCCGATCCATTAATGCAAGCCGCAAGATTTCAAAGCACATGGATACTTGGTTGAAATTGCCACTACATTGCCTAGATTTAACGTGGCTGGCATCCGCTTCAGTTAGCTTACATCCTATAAGCTACACATGCCGCTGCTCATAGTACAGTAGGTCTAGAAACAAGTGCAGTTCTAGTTATCAAAAGAGATGACAGATGGAGATCTTGATGCTTTTGAAGCTATAAATTATATTTTTTATTATGTCAACATGTAAAAAATAACAATTATGTTGCCAATTTAATGTTCTCATCAATACAGTTTAGCTGGCTGTTGTGCTTTTAGCTGCTGTTACGTATTTGGTAAATGCAAAACTTTGTATATTGAAAGCTTATGGTGAACACATTTTATGCATGTTTTTTAGGGATGCTTGATTCTTAAAACCACTATTGGTATATTATTTGCTATACTTACAAAAGCATCATTTGGATGCAAAGGATTTTTACGAGACATTACCCTTATATATTTTTTTATTTTACCTACAAAATGATTTCACTTGCACTCAAGAATATATTACATTTAAACATAGAGTATTGGAGTCATCAGATCCAAGAGTGCTCTTGACTTCTGGTTTGATTTCTAAAATAATCAACTGCTTTGTATATCGGTATTATGCATAATATTAGGTTATTTTAGCCTTGAATTGTAGCCAGTAATGGTTAACAGGAAGCCATTGGGGATAAGCAAATATATTCGAGAGCAATTGAATTCTACATGAACATTTTTTGTAATCCACCTACAGCGAAACGGCGGCAGTTGGCTGCCTATTTTCTGAACTATAAAGGACCATCAAAAGGTAAAAAAATAAAAAGAAATCACTTATACTCACTCCACTCACCTCTCCAGCACCTCCGCTCTTCACCTCATTTTTTACATCTTGTGCTTATTATGCTCTTAAGATAATAAGGGACATTACATTTGCACAGAATAACTTATCTACAAATTGAATTTCCCTGGAAAATCCGAGCAAACAAACAAATTTGACTTAATCTCAAAGACCCATCATTTTCATAACCAAGGTTAGAATTTACTATCCTATGAAAACCTGTCTAATAAATACGATGATAAACTAATGTTGTAGTAAATTACTTGATTACAAATCATGTAAAAATTTAATTTTCTAAATAAAACTATACAGAGGTTATGGTCTCACATACTGACAAAAAAGAATGTAAATTAACAGTATGTTCTTGTAAATATATTATGGCAATTATAGGTATAAACAGGAATAAAAATATTTCCTAAGGATGCTCTTCTATACTCTGAATTTTACTGTATATAGAGGGAGTGTAATCTGCAATAATTCAGAAATGTAAGCAAATTGCATGCAAAGCTTTTATTTTTTACAGTAAGTTATATATTTTTTGCAAAAAAAAAAATTCTCTGAATTTCCGTGCAATACTTGTGTATAGCTGCTCATATATTGATGAAAATGTTTATCTGTTAAATCTATGTTATGCTTTGGATACATTTAATGTATCTGTGACACCAGTCACTACAAAGTCAAATATGTGACAAAGTCACTACTTACAGGGTAAGAGGCAAAAGGATAGTCTGGCAATCTTGGTTCAGTTCCAGGAGAGTATGCAGTATCCAGGAGTAGACAGAGATGTGGTTATATAATGGTCCAAGGTCAGAATATCCAGGTGAGCATGATAAGAATCCAGGGATTAAACAAAGGCTTAAACAGGTAATGGTTTACCAGGAGAAAGAAAACAGCCACAGGATTGGTCAAACAACAGTCAATGTCAGCTAACTGAGATCAAGGTATACACAGGTGGGATCTCCACACAGCACTTCAGATGAATGCATGATTGGAAGCAATCTGGGGAAAGTTGCCGAGTTAAATAAAAGAACAATCACATAAAGTAGAAACACCTGAGCAATCCAAGCTTTCCCAGACCCTGCATGGAGAAATAATGCTGAACATAACATACTGACAGCTCAGCACATTCAGTAACAGTAGCAAAAAAATACAATAGTGTCCTAGAAGCGCTGCATTGAGGAATCACGACATCATCATATCCATGACCGTATTTCATCTAGATAATTAAATCTCTGGTGTAAGTAAATTTTGCAGTATAATATCTAATATTCACTTACATTTTTATTAACATTAAAGGTTTTTGCTCTCAATCTATTTTAAAGGGACCCTGACCCCTCCAAATTACCCCCAACTCTATTAATACCTGTCCCTGCACCCTAAAAGATCATTAGCAGCGGTCATTTTCTGTAAAAAATCCATTCTGTAACACTGTAAAAAACGCCATTATACACTTACATGTCAGGGACTTCTTCACACTGAATAAGTCTCACAGGTCGTTCCCTGTGAGACTCTAACCCACCTGAACAGTGCATTATCACGCCCCGATGGGCGTGATAACTAATCCTAGTCCTCAATGCCCTTCTGTATGGGCGTAATAGCCGGTGTGACACTATTTGCGACCTCACCATGCGCATTGCGCATGCGCTGCTTGTCGGCTTACACCTAAAGGGTGTACACACGTCACCAGGACCGGATGTGATGCAAATAGTGTCAAGCCGGCTATTACACCTGTACAGGAGGGCGAGGAGGACTACCGTAGGATTAGTTATCACGCCCATCAGGGTGTGATAATGCACTGCTCAGGAGAGTTTAGAGTCTCACAGGGAACGCCCTGTGAGACTTATTCAGTGTGAAGAAGTCCCTGACATGTAACTGTATAATGGCGTTTTTCACAGTGTTACAGAACGGATTTTTTACAGAAAAGGACCGCTGCTAATGATCTTTTAGGATGCAGGGACAGGTATTAATAGAGTTGGGGGTAATTTGGAGGAGTCAGGTTCCCTTTAAAGAGTACATAGCAACACTAAGCCAAAATTGTGAACACCACAGAAGTTGTACATGTGCATTCAATGTAGTGCATCTAGATTTGTTAGGAAATAGTCATTTTGAGGGGTTTTGTTGATTAATTTCCATCTTTAATTTTTTCTTTCCATGCTTTAAGCTTGATGTGTGTTGTCAGAACTGCACTGTAGTTGTGATTGAATCAATTCTCAACAACATGCAATCATAGGTTGAGGCACAGAATAAAAGAACAGGAGAAATACTGTATATTAAGTTGCATGCATCAGAATGCTGGCACTTTAACTACCGTATATTTATTATGTGTTTTAGATGCTTATTGCAGCTTGTCTTACAAGGAATGCAGTTTTGCTGAAAGATGCCTGACTTAGCAGTGCCCCAAATATTGTGCAAAAATTCTGGCATGAGTTAAACCAATTTAAGCTTTCTTCACATGTCCATTTTTTAATGGATTAGAGTATCAGAAATTGAATCAACTGCATTCCTTTTTCAAATGGAAGCAGATTGCCTTCTTTGGAGTCAGTCAGGTTTCCCTTTTATATGTATTTTTAGAATGTTTGATAAAGTTCTTCTTGAGATAAATGGGCATTTGAACAAGCATCTGATCTTACAAGTGGTGTAAATTCAGGCTAGACAGTCTAAAGATGTATCATATATTAACTAATTATGGACTGCCCATTTACAATAAATGTCCAGACAGTAAATACATTACTCAACATTAACATTCTAAAATGACAATGAAGTATAAGCAACTTGTTGGAGATTGTATAAATATGGGAGTGATGAGGATTTGAAGCTAGATCTCAAACACAGCCAATCTTCCCATAAAGAAGATAAGTATGGTTTACCACAATGTTTAGCTTCTGAATTATATTTACAATAGTGAACCAATGCTTATATGTAGAGATTAAGAAGCACTGACAATGCTTCCTACACTGGACCCAGTAAACCTGTGATTGCTTGGTGAAGAGCTAAAGGAAACACTTCTTGGTCCTAAGAGACCCAGTCAACTCTGCTATGCAGGAATGTAGAGTAATGTGTGGAGTGCCAATACATGTATAGTCTATGGACAATCTATTAGTTAAAATTTGATGCATCTTTAGACTATCTAGTCTGAATTTACATCAATTATAAGGCTCTTTTAACATGAGTATTTATCTTTTCCATTTGTCTGTTCCAATTAGAACAGAAAAATTAAGATAATTAGAGGATTGATTTACATATTAATGAGAGAATAAGAAAAAAAATAATTTGAACAAGCCTATTAATCATTGTCTGGGGAATGTTCTGCCATATTGAATGCACATGTGCCCTCAAATCATCAAGATCTGCTGCTGGCAGCTCAATATGCAATTGCTGACCAATGGCATCCCAGATAGAATGAGGGTAGACAGGTTGAGTTGCTACAAGCCATGTTAATACATTTAGGACATGCAAATTGCTCGGAGAAGCATGAGCAGCATATGTTCTGAAGTTGTTATGTTGAGAAATGGCTTTTGTGACACTGTAAAGAAATGGTTGTACCATTTGTTCCACCACCAAATCAATACAATTATGTAGAGATGGAAAGATTGACTCTCAGGATTTTGGTACATTGGCCAAGTCAATAATCTATCGCCACTGGAAAGGAGGCTCATACATCTCTTCCGGGATTGCCAATGTAGCTTTTGATTAGCAGGGCTGACATGTTATCATCTGTGTATCACGCCAAAATAAGGATCTTAAGTCAGCCTGGCTAAACAAAAGCCATACCAGAGATTCTAGAAGGTAAGCGATTAGCAAACCTCACATCTATTGGTGAGAGATTACTGAGCTGGTTGATGGATAAGAGTTGGACGAATCAAGCCACCTATCTCTGTAATTCTGTGCTGTATATTTACCTGAAACAAATTGTGGTGGGGATTGGAAAATCAATATTATACCACCCCACACCATAAATTTCGAAGTAGGACTTGTGTGACTTTTCCTCATTACAGCTTCTACATACTGGCATTCACATGGTCCGCAACTTTATATTATATGACTTTTCCTTCTTAGTGTTGCAAATTCTATGTTGAGGCCTGTATATACATTTACACAGTATAAATAGACTTTAACAATTTAACAAATTTAAATCTCATTATACTTATGCACATATATTTGCAAAATCAATATTTTCAATGCTATTTGCCATATGAAAATACCCCCAAAGTAGTTCCTGCAATCATGTTCTTTTGGCATGATTGATGTTCACTGCACTGACTGTAATTGGTTCTCAGTCTGAGATTTTCAGGGACTGAGGAGACCTAGA